>PVJH01003254.1:0-146564 GCA_004026705.1 Nesogale talazaci
AAGGAAAGGGGAAGCTCATCTGTGCTATGCAATCACATGTGAAAGCATTTGAAGTAAAATTAGGCCTCCTCATCAAACAAGATGAAGGAGGAAAATTTCTGCCATCTCCCCACAACTCAAAATCTGTTAGCAGGAAAACTATTGGATGCATTCCCCCCAAAAATGTGTGGATTCACTGGAAAAGTTGGAAAATGAGTTCCAATTTAGATTTAAAGAGCTTCATCTCCATGAACAGGACATTCAGCTCTTCTGTAACCCATTTTCTATTGACAAAGGTGGATACAATTTACCAAATGGAACTGGCTGAACTGCACAATTGTGACAGTCTGAAAGACACATTCAAGTCAAACAGCCTTCCTCATGTCTATGCATCTCTCCCTTCTGAGGCATATCCCAATCTCAGGAACCACGCACTCAAAATGCAACCATCTTATGTCTGTGAACAGACTTTTTCCAGAATGAAACCTCTGAAAGCTCCAACCAGATCTAGATGAACTGATGCACAATTGCATCACTTGTTATGAGTAGCAGTGACAAAGATGGAACCGGACAATGACCATCAAAAAGCTGGCCCATAGTTCCCATTGAAATACTGGTAAGTTTGTAATACTGATTTAACTTTACGTGTTCTTCATTATAAATATTGTGTTTGCTCCCATTTTGTTCTATTACTTCAAAATAAGATATGTGCAGTGTGCGTACAAATTTGTTCATAATTTTTAAGCTATAGTCCAGCCTTCCAATGGGCTGAAGGACAGTGAGTTGGCCCCTTGTTTTAAAAGTTTGAGGACCCCTGCATTATAGCATTGCTGTAGGTTGCCATCAAACTGAATCTGACTCAGTGCAACCTCAAGGATACACTGATTATAGCAACCATATAGGACATAGGAGAACTGTCTTATGGATTTCTGAGACTGGAAATCATTATGGGGGCCTCTACAAAGGAACTGGTGGCTTTGAAATGCTGACTATTCCATTAGCAGTCAAATGTGTCGCCCACAGCATAACCAGAGCTCCTCCAAGTTGCCTCTATGTGTTCAGCCAGCCAAGTTTTTGACTAGGAGTAGAGTGGCTATTTGTGACACCCAGGGACTCCTAACCTCCCCCCCCCATACCACACACACACACACACACACACACAGTGGCTTTAAAACAACCATGGAGCAGGTCCATTGTTTTTATTCCCCTTTCCCAGAACTGTCTGAAAAACAAATTTTTTTTTTTTACTTTTGAGTTTTTTTTTGGAGGGGGCATCACTGCCCTCAGGTGGTGGGAGTAGGAAGCCCAGCCTTTGCTCCGTGGAGCTGGAATCGAACCTCCACCCCAGTGGGCCGCAGTCCCGCGCACAACCACTTCGCCAAAAACAATATTTTTTAAATGAAATTGTCCACAAAATATTTGAAGCCCCCTGCGCATAAAGACTGTGCACCACTCTTCTGGAATGACACTAGAAAGCTTTTTTCTCAAAATTATTCTTTGAATTGTCCCCACACTAAGTTGCTTCTCTTGGAGAGTCACATTATACCTTAACATAAAAAAGTTCAAAAGTCATATGGTAAGAAAAGGTTTATAAGAAAACCAAAATCGATCATTTTAAAACCATTAAAATTGATCATTTTAAAACCATTTTTCAAAATGCATCTAACTATATGAATTTTTTTTCTAATTTTTCTCCAAGAATTTTTCAACTTTTGGCACAATTGCTGTCCCATGGTACAGAAAATGATTAAGATCTTTTCAAAATAGTATAAAAGTACATCCAATTTCCCCATAAAATATTATTAGCATCACAATAATTTGTTAAAACTACCTTTTCTCTGTCTTATTGGACAAAGCTGCCTAAAAGAATATGCTTTATTAGGTCATCTTTCTTGCATTTTGGGTGATAAAGGGAAGCCAAAACAGCACCAAACTCATTGAGTCATTGAGGCAATGAAAAAATATTACAGTATCTCACCAGCACAATTATACCATAAAAAGGATGGATTCTGGAGACGATGGCTGCCCTTCGGAAGACAACTCCAAAGATTAGGCCACACTTAAAATCTTTTTATATATCTGTCAGACATTGGCACCTTAAAATTCCAAAGAAACTGAAAATGAGTCATCTCTCAACCCTAGTTCCAATGGGTACAATCGAATGCATATGATAGCATACCTAGCCAAAGATAAACCATTTCAACAATGTCTAAATGTACACTTCAGTGACACTGATTGCATTCTACAAGTTATGCTACCTATTCTTGCTATCCTTTTCCAAACTACTTCATGATCTTAAAAAGAAAATATTAAGGATAAAATCAATGTGCATAAATCCATCCATATTCTGATTGATTTTTCATAATGCACTTTATCACAAATTTATACATTTTTGTATTCATCTATTTTCAGATTGTACCTTATAGAAAAATCAGTTCTTATTCTATTTGATAAAGCGGATTTCATTAGTTCTAAACAATTATATGCCTAGAGTTAGGTAAAACCCCCAGATACTAATATCCTGGGTTTGATGAGCAAGGCTCTCCTTATTTATAATGAAAGCAGTCTAAAGCTTTGTTTAAAAACCTTACTAATTTTTGCCCAAATGTTCCTTTCTGTTCTGAGTGATAAAGTCTCATTAATTGGGGCAATTTGCAAATGAGAACACTATTTTAAGCAACTGCTAAAGAGTTGCTAAAGAGGATTAGTTACCTGAGCTAATGAATAACTGGACAATTTTACATATAAACAAGATGTTAACTTGTTTGTTGATGGAAAGAGACCAAAACAGAAGAAAGTGAAAGTTACTTGATTCAGAAAGCAACAGGGGGTGCTAAGTGAGGTGTTGACACAATCTTCTTTTATATATCTTAGTATAAATTTCTGCCTCAATACATTTTCTTTCCTTCCTCTTCTCCAGCTTATAAATAGTTCATAGTAACAGTTATGAACATTACTAAGTTGTGAGATAAGAACAACTCTGACTGATTGTAAAGGTTACGTGTCAACTTGAGTGGTCCATGAACTCAATGGCAAGTTACACATCATGATGCAATTTGGCGATTATGTAATGATTTCATTGTTAATTTTGTAATCTAATGTAGCCATCCACCATTTTTGCATAATCCCAATTTTCAAATAATGATCTAGTCTTTGGAACCTAACCACATTAGTAAGTGATTAAAGGGTATATGGTTTTTAAAGACAGATCTAGTTCTTTGAAAATCAAAGTTAAATCCTGATACTAAGCTGACAAATGTTATATGCAGATGTCTTTTAAAGATATTTCTCTAGAAATGCTTTTAAAAAATCATTTTATTGGGGGCTCTTACAGCTCTTATAGCAATCCATACATCAATTGTATCAATCACATTACTACCATTTCAAAGCATTTTCATTCCACTTGAGCCCTTCATTTCAGCTCCTCTTTTTCCCCTTAATATCCTACCCTCCCACTCTCGTGACCCAATGATAAATCATAAATTGTTATTTTTTCATATCTTACACTGTCCACTGTCTCTGCTCACCCATATTTTTGTGGGTTGTCCCCTTGGGGTGGAGGTGTGTTAAATATTAATCATAGCAATTGGTTTGTTCCCCCCTTTCTCTGCATTCTCCCCCCACCCTACCCCTACATCATGATAGTGCTGCTCCCATTACTGTTCCTAAGGGGTTTACCTGTCCTGGACTCAGTGTGTCAAAAGCGCTTATATGTACCAATGTACATTATCCTGTCTAGCCAGATTTGTAAGATATAACAGGGGTCATGATTGGGAGCGTGGCTTTATAAAACTAGAAAAATGTTGTGTGTTTCGTCTGGGCTATATTTTACCCTAGTTTTCTCATCCCTTTCTTGTGACCTTTCTCTTTGGGATATTGAAATGTCTACAAATGACCTTTGGGTCTCTACTCTAACCCTCCTCATTCACACTAAAATGATTCTTTGTTTTGGGTCTTCTGATGTCTGATACACGATCCCGTCGATACCTCATGATCACACACAAACTGGTATGTTCCTTCCTTGTGGCCTTTGTTGCTTTCCTGCTCATTGGCTGCTTGTTTAACTTCAAGCCTTTAAGATCCCAGATGCTATATCTTCTCATATCTGGGAACCATTGGCTTTCTTCACTACATTTACTTATGTACTCATTTTTACTTCAGTGATTGTGTCAGAAAGGTGAAAATCAGAAATGCCAGGTTATTAAAACAAAGTACTCTTGCATTGAGGGAGGACTTGAGTAGATGTCCAATGTCCCTCTGCCACCTTTATACTTAATATATAAACATATGTAAATTGGCTTATATTCCTTTCATTAAAATTAGTATATTTACATATAGACATGCCTATAGCCATACCTCTATAAAAAAAAGAAGCCTCCTGTTTCTTTCCTCCATTTCCTTTCACCTTTCTCCTATCCCACGATCATGCTCACCCTCCATATTGCTCTCAGTATTTCTTCTGAGATACATTGCAGGGAATCAAACCCTACCAGGCATTGTATGCCCTCCTCACCATCCATTTTTTTTATCTCTTGTTGTTCCCTTATCTCTGAGTTTGTTGGCTCCCCACACCTTCTCCCCGCCCTCTCTCCCATGTTCCCTCAGAACCACTGGTCCCTTTATGTTTTCCTCAGAATTGCTTGCCCTGCCTATTTTATATAGACAGATATAGGGACAAAGAAGAAACAAAAAACCAAACAACAACAATAAAACAATAGATAGGATCCTGGTCTGTCTGCTGACCCTGATGTATATTTTCTGATCAAGTCAGATGAGGTGCTAAGCTCTGTCTCCTGAGTCAGAGGTCTATTCTCAGAATTCCTTGAGGATTTGGTTACTTTGCCGGCTTTGCAGCCCTGTGGCACTCCCTTTGCTTTTCACCCTGCTGTGCTTGAGGCAGACCAAGGCATACTTTCTGCACAGTGACCCTAGTACTGGGCCCAACATGACTTTGGGTCAATGAGGGAATGTCATGTCTCATTGTGGGACTGGCCCTAAAGTCCACTTTGTGTATTGGCTGTTCTGAACAGGGTTGCCATCCCCTCAGTGGGCCATCCCCACAGTGGACCTTAATAAGGTGTTCTCTCTTGCACCCACCTCCCTTCCTCTCTCACTCTCAACCCCCACCCTCTCTCTCTCCCTCCCTCCTTCTCACCCCCTTAGGGAATACCCCTGTGGTCTGGACAGACCAGCCTCTCTCCCCAGAGCACACTCTGTATTACATTCTATTGGGGAGGGGTTCAACATAGCTCAATTTGGTCCCAGCCCTACCATCCTCTATGTTAGTTCATTTCCCTTTATATATTTTTTTTAATTTTTCTCATAATTTGGCAAATAATTGGTGCTTAATTAATGAATACTATCTCAAAGCATTTGAAGGTTGTCTCTGCCAAATGTGAAAGGGCTTCAAAAAGTTCATGGAAAGTGGAATTAAAGATAATGGCATGCTTCCATGGCTCTTTGAATCCCACTCATATCTGGCAAAGCAAGTACAGTATGGTTCTAACCATCTGCTCGCTTACATAAATAATAATTTGTTTCTTTCAAAATTGAATTACTCTCTGTAATCCACATTGGAAATCATGCAATGAATTGATGGTATTCAATATATTATCCCAAACGTATTTAGAAGCAAAAGGGCAAAGATGTGGCTTTCTCTATCACAAATGAAACCTACTCCTAACTTATTAACTGTTCTATCATCTTAAGTTTCTTCTCTCAGTCAATGGGACTTGGCCTGCAGTTCAGAAGGGCAGTCAATACCAGAGATTGTCCATACATTTTCCTCAGGGTTCCGGGAAGTGGGATCTGGGCAGTCTGTGCATGCCCAAGGCAACACCATCAGGTAGGGCAGATCTGTCTCAGGGGAACAAGCAAACATAGTGGCCCAGGCAGCTAGGAGTCCTGTAGGAACTCACAGGAGACCAGCAGGCTTAGTGCCATATTGCCCTGAGCACCAGCTTCACTGGTTCAGGATTCTCAGCTGGGACCTGCACCAGTTACTTGGGCTCAAGCTTGGAGGGAGTAAACAGGGTGGGATGGACTCAGCAAGCAAGAGGAAGGAGGGCAGACCTGGGGTGCAGAGCCTTGTTGCCAGTAGTCATCAGGCCAGCATGGTGTTGCTGTGCAGGCTGTGGGTCAGAGAAGAGAGGAGGCAGTCACCAAGGTGGAAGGCTTTTGCAGGCTAAGCTGTTGAGGGCTCTCCACAACCAACTCCTAGAAAAAGGAGAAGGCAGCCCTGCAGTGCAGGAGTAGGAGTAGGGCCTTTAACTGAGTTTACTGAGTTAAACTGAGTTACGCAGTTAAAGTGAGTTTAACTGAGAAACAGCAAAGCCCACATGGATAAAGCACACCAGCCTGTGGGATCAAAAGGTTCAAAGCGATCAGCTATTAGACATCAAAGAACGAAAAATCATAGCATTGTTAATAAGGGTGAGCGCAGAGTGAGGACCCAAAGTCTATCTGTAGACAACTGCACAGACCCTTACAGAGGATAGGATGCAGGATAGCAGGGTGCAGGATAGCACTGATGAAACATAGAACTTTCCTCTAGCTCTTAAATGATTTTCCCCCACCAGCACTATCATGACCCCAACTCTACCTCACAAATCTTGTTGGACCGGAGGATGTACACTGCTACAGATAGGAGCTGGAAACTCAGGGAATCTATGACAGATGAACCCCCTCAGGACCAGTGGTGAGATTGACAAAACCAGAAGGGTGTACGGAAGGTGGGAGAGAAAGGGGGAACCGATTACAAGGATCTACATGTAACCTTCTCCCTGGGGGACACACAGTGAAGAAGTGGGTGAAGGGAGACATCAGATGGTATAAGATATGACAAAATAATTGATAAATAATCAAGGGTTCATTGGGGAGGGGGGAGGGAGGGGACAAAGGGGAAGAACATACCAGGGGCTCAAGTGGAAAGCAAATGTTTGGAGAATATGAGGAATAAATATACAAAAGTGTTCAACACAATGGGTGTTGTGATAAGAATTGTATGAACCCCAAAATAAAATGATGTACTAGAAAGTAAGAGAGGCAAAGATGACATAGAGAAGTCATAACAGGTGGCTGCAGCAACCAGGGCAGTTTCGTGAGATCAGCAAGACTTTGGGGCGCAAGGGCAAGAACTAACAGTGAGAGAAAACAGGGGAAACAGTCTTTGGGGAGAAGCTGACATGAGAGAAACGAGACGGTATAGCCCTGTACACACTGAGAGACTGGAACTGGTAAAGGGAGCCCATTGAATCCTAGTGGTTTTAAGGGGTGCAGTCCCTAGGGATACCAAAAGCAAATTGGCTATCCAGGTGTTTGGGTTTTTTAATAAAATACATAGTGAGGCTAAGGGGTTCTAGGAAGGAGAGGGGCCCCTTAAGACACATAAAACTCAGAGGGGCAGGTGGGAAAGGAGGTGGTCATCCCTTGAATGAAAGGAATACAGAAAGGAGAGGTTGGGCGAACGTAATCATCTGTGAACTAAGGAGTATAGGCAGCCACCATGACTTTTGCCATAAGAATGCTCACATGGCGTGGTGAGGAATTGAGAACCTACACAGAACATCTTGTAAAGAACCTGAGCTTGCCTATAACCATGTGAGTGATTTTCACAATGAATCCTTCAGCCTCAGTCTAGACTGAGACATATAGACATATGTGTCTAGTCTACATAAACATGCATATGTATATAAGGGAGGAGTTTATATACAAGACGAACGAAACATTGAGAAAACATCCCAACCCACTCCAAGCCAAGTCCCTAAAGCCGATATTAGCCCAATATGTCTGATACCAATTCATAAGTCCTTTTCAGACTCACAAGAAACATGCAATGATGCCAGGATAATCACAGGCCAGTGGAGGCAGAGTCTTGTGTATCTAGTGGTGGTAGAAGCATCTTAGCACTGGCAGGAACCTCTCTGTAGCTTCTCAGGCATCTAAGCACCAACCAGAGTCTCTAGGTGGCTTTTCCGGCTTCAGAGATCTGGTTCCATCTCGTTAAGCCCATGTGGCTTCTCCTCTGAGATGTCTTACAGGGAACCAACCTTCTGTCTTGTCAGCTGCAATATCTCCCAAGGACTAAGTAGTAAGTCTCTCACACCCCTGGTGGGGAATATCGTGAGGTTTTCCAGAATTCTCAGGAGAAAACCATGCCCACACCAAGGTCTCATTGGCTATCTCCAGATTGAAAGGATAGACTCCACTCCTACACTCCCAATCATGAAACTGACACCAGTACATGACTGCCACACTGCTTTTGTCATTCATCCAGGTGAAAACATAACGTCCTCGACATAGAGAATACATAAAATTCTGTCACCTAGCTTAACATCTTGGCCTGATATCAATGTTACTACACTCTTACCTGTAAACAAAGATTTTAGCTGCTACTTCAATTCTATATATAAGGCAATAACGAGGATTTGAGTAATTGTGATGTCACTGAGTGTCAAAGATTACAAAGATACAATGCACCCTCAGCAAGGAAATAATTTCTCTGTTTTTCAAATATGTAAATTATTCAATTCCAGAATCCTATTTCAAGAAGGCTTCCTGAAATTACTTCTGGTACCAATCATTGTATCATCAAGGACTCAGCAGAAAACAGATGGCACATTCAAATTTGAATAATAAAAAGAATTATTTGTAAACAGTGAACATGATGTAATGAAGAGGAAAGGAGGGAAGGAGGGAATGGGGAAAGGAGGGGAAAAACGTACCTTAAGTCTATTATAAAGTGACCAGACATCCTGCTTTTTAACAATTTAACAACATCTGGAGACATTTTAAAATTAAAATAAATATATTACAATATTATTTTTATATTCTATGAACATTTTTGTTACTCCATATAGACCAGTTTTTTAATTAAGAACCCCCACCCTGGTCAATGGTGTCCCGCTTAAAAACTTTAGTATTGCCACATCTAGGTACAAAGTTGATAAGGGAAGAGAGTTCAAATAAGAATTAAGAAGCAAAAATGTAGACAGGGCTGTCTTGAGAGTTTTACCTCAGGAACCTACAGGGAAGAAATGAAAGGAATAAAAACTCCGAGTTTACTCCTAGCAATTCTTTGATGATATTTTTTAGGGATTGACGGACCAGGATCTCACTGATATAGTCCATATATACTAGCTTCGTGAAGTAAGAAGGAGGCTAAAACCAA
Source organism: Nesogale talazaci (assembly GCA_004026705.1). Lineage (NCBI taxonomy): Eukaryota > Metazoa > Chordata > Mammalia > Afrosoricida > Tenrecidae > Nesogale > Nesogale talazaci. The sequence goes on from PVJH01003254.1 coordinate 9,149, forward strand.
ATGCAGAAATGGAAAATATCTGGTATATCAGATGCTTAATATTGTTTCATATTCCTGCAGACTACAAGAAACCTTTGTGCCAATTAATATCTTTACACATTTTTCCAGTGATAGATTATTTCTGATATTAATATATAGTCATTAATTCTTTTGATTTGATTTTGCAGGTATGACCCTATATAACTGATAGAAACTGAAATATGCCCTCCCAATTATATCTTGATATCTTAACCTCTGTATCTGTAAAAGGGCCTTGTTTTGGGGGGAGCCTTTTCTTAAAATATATTACAATATCATCAGATGTTTATCCTTCATCTGTGACAGTGATTTACTTTGAGAATATAAATGTAAGTTGTGCATTAATTCCTCTGCTTCTTGCATTGCATTGAGAAATCGGCTATTGAATTCAGTGGTTTCTCTTTTCATGATGATGTTTTTCATACGGAGCCTCTTCACAGTGTCTCATCTTAGATCTATCACTTCACTATGATGTCCCCATTTCTCAATTTCTATTTATTTCTCTAGCTTACAATCTGTTAGATTCATCAAGTTATTTTTACTGCTATCTTCCATCAGTTTGGGAACATTCTCAGCTATTCTCCCCTTAAATTCTACTTCTGCAAAATTCTCTTCCTTATTTACTAATCTGAGTAAAGAATTTTACCCAAGAACCCCCGCTTCAGTGGTGGAATATAAAGAAAGACTTCTCTTGCTCTAAATGAATGAGAGTTTAAGCATAGAGGCGCTGGGGGTTGCAAGAGAGATATGAAGAAAAAGTAAAACTGAAGAAAACTATAATGTTGAATCCTGACTGATAACCCTAGACCTTGTTTTTTATGTAAGTCATGTTCACTGGACTCTGCCTCTTGGAGAGCTCATGTAGAACTGATTACATCACTGCCTGGTTCAGGACCAGCCCTGCACTACTTAGTCTAACGAAATAAGAAAATCCCTGCCCTAGAAAATGAGAATAAATGATAACAGCTTGTCTGTGCCCTGGGGAGGGCATAAAGAATGCCAATAACAGTAAAGGAGGGGAGCAGTGTTATACCTTTCTGTACAGAAGGATTTCTCACGGGTTGAATAAAACTTTGTCTGATCAAAGATTTAGCATCACTATAACAAGTGGCTCGCAGGCGGGCCAACAACAAAAGTGTGGCTCATTTGTTTGTTTGCTTTTTAAGTAAAATTTCTGAGTATGTCCCTGGCTCTTGTCAACTAAGAGTTACTAGCAAAGATATTAAATTGTATTTTTCAAACATAATCATAGTTCTATAATTCAAATAGTATACTTAGAACTATCTTTACACAGCTACATTTTAATCAGGATATATTAGCCTGTTTTATATTTAAGAAATACACAAACTTCAACTAATTGAGGAAAGTTTGTGATATCAAAAGGAGAAAGACTCATTATAGACTGTCAGATGAAATACAGACTTTAAAATGAAACTCTCTTTGTAAAGACAAAGTGAATTTAAGGATATAAAGTTATCAAAGTATAATATAAACATATACCATGTCTATGATAATTATGTAGCCAAGTATTATAGCAAAAGGAAAAAATTCCAAGAAGTAGAAGAAACACTGGAATGTTTACTTGGGATTGTATGGACTTTGAAGAGCAATGGTGACAAAAGTGATTTTTTACAACACTAGACCTTTCAATTCATAATCATGATATTCCTATCTTTTATTTTTAGTTTTTCCAGTTATCTCATATTGTTTTAGAGGTTTCTGTCTAGAGATCTTGTATCATATTTGCTAGATTATTCATAGCTGCTTTCTATTTCTGATGCTACTTTGTGATTGGTTTTCTATTTCCTGTTGAGTGCTCTTGTATAGAAATAGAATTAATATTTTAAATTAGAGAATATTTCTGCATATTTAATATATCTTATCATTCAGAAATGAAAGTCTGCCACATTCTGTATTTTAAGTGAAAATACAGCTGCTCAACTACCCAGAATTCTATGCTTATGCCAGCTCAATTCTCAATTTTGTGAATATCAGAAATGTCAGTTTCAAAAGATGTTAAGGGATTGTAAGAAAAATCATTTCATTTAATATTAGTTATAAAAATGACATTTTTCTTTAGACATTGAAAGTTTTAAGATGAAAATGTGATTTAACTTGCATAAAACAACCAAAAAAAACCCGTCACTGCCATCAAGTCAATTCTAACTCATAACAAACGTTCAGGGCCAGATAGTACTGTCACCGTAGGTTTCAGACACTGTGACTCTTTATATATGTAGAAATCTGTGTCTTTGTCCTGAGAAAGAGCTGGTGGCTTTGAACAGCTGACCCTGCAGTTAGTAGCCCAACGTGTGAGGACTTTCATGGTTGATCACTGTAGGTAAACAATAAAAGCATTGCAATATGCTAACCCATTGATACTATGTAAAGCTCTAGTCCACTCTATAATAACCTTCCTAGGTTTATTGCTCTATTTCACTTGCTAGATATTTAATATGATGTTGGTTAGAAGTGGTGATCGTGAAGAGTCTTGTCTCCTCCACAGTCTCACCAAGAAAGCTGTCAATCTGTAAAAATAAAATGTGATGTTTGGTATAGGGTTTTGTAGATCTCTTTCATTGAAATAAGGAAGAAGCTTTCTTTTCCTAAGAAGCCCTGGTGATGATATGGGGAAAATGTTGGGCTACTATCTGAAAGGTTGGTGGTTAAACCCACCAAAAGTATGTGGAAGAAAAATTAGGCTATCTGCTTCCATAGAGATTTACAATCTCAGAAACTTTATATTCTCAAAAACTCCATATAGTGTCAGTGTGAGTCTGAATTGACTCAATGTTAGTGGATTTGTATTCTTAGTTTTTGAAAATTCTTTCATCTTGAAGGGTATTAACTTTCATAAAATGATCTGTATATAAGGATTATAATGTATCTTTTTCTGCATTTATTGATCATAGTTCCCCATTATGCCTTTTATTCATTAAAGTTTTTAATAGAAAGTCTGAAATATTATTTTTTCACAAGTTATCTATAGAAAATAAGTGATTCTTCCAGGACACTAAACTGCCGCATATATACTCAAGGATAAGCAGATCCGAATATCAGTCAAGGCACCTAATTTTACCACAAAGACTGTATAAAAATGTGCTGAAACATTTGGTATGTAATATTTCTATTTCAGTGTTAATGCCTTTAAGGTAATTTTATGTTTATTTATTCTTTTTTCTGGAGTTCAAGAGAAACATCACACATACTCTATTATTATTTTATTAATTTATTATAGGTATACACTTTCACAGGACACAGACCGTAAGTTATATCCAGAAGTCTAGAACAGTATCAGATCTAACCATGCTTATCATGTTCCAGATACCATTACAGCACCTCTAAATATATCTGGGAACTTTAGAAATCTCCTCAAAATGAAATGCTCGCTTAATATGACATATGCCTATCAACATTTTAGCTAAACTCATTTTCTTATTTAATATATCTCTTGCTTTGTAAAGGAGCCAGTCTATTTCTTGATGGTTCCCCCTATATGTTTTATTGTTAGGTGCAATCTAGTTGCCTTTAACTTGTAGCAACCCCATGCACAACAGAAGAAAGAACTGCACAGTCCTATGCCATCCTCACAATTGTTCCTAGGCCTGTCACATTGATACAGATATTTCATAGAGGGCCTTCCTCTTTTTAAGCATCTTTGTTTCCAACGTTTGCGATATAATTAGCAATAATTATCAGTGCATCTTGATTGAATGATTGATCAGTTTCTGTCTGAAGACATTGGTTAAATTTTCAATATCTTCATCACTAGCGTTAGTTGTAGGTGAATAAATTAGAATAATAATTTTATTATCATACAGGACTTCCTTGTATGAGAAAAGATTTCCAATCACAGAGAGCCCTGTCCTTAAAGGTAGATAATGAAATGTCCTTTTTGACTATGAATGCACTACCATTCCTCTTGATTGTGTCATTGCTTGTATAATAAACCATATTTTCTGATTCAAAATAGTCAGTACCAGTCCATTTCGGCTCACTAATGCCTAGGATTATTGATCGTTATGCAGTCCATTTATTTTTTTGATTTAGAGCTTTCTTAAATTCATACTCCTATATTCCTAGTTCCAATTATTAATTGATGTTTTCAGCTGTTTTTCTCATGTTGAGTTATGATCCATCAGCAAATGAAGGTCCTCAGGCTTCACTTAGATGGCTTTATACCATTTATTCTTCTATAATTTCCATATTCTGTTGGATGATCTCTCTTTGGAATGGGTACAAATATTGATCTCTTCCAGTGGGAGGACTAGGTAACTATGTTCCAAATTTCTTGGTATTGAAGAGTGAGTGCTTTCAGCCGTGTTGAACATGTGTGTTTTGATAATTTGTCAGCTCTTGGAGCCTTGTTATTGACCAATGCCTTCATTTTAGCTTGATTTATTTTGACAATAAGATCAGTTCTTAATCATACGCTAGCTCGTGAAATTCATTAAATCTAACCAATTCCTTGTGTACACTAGCTCTGTGTATGACTTCTATCTTCTTCTGATACTTTCTGTTGTTTAGTATATTATCACACATACAATGATTCAATGTAGAACCTTGAGGCTTGAACTTTTCTTCAGTTTTTTCAGCTTGAGAAATGGTGTTTTCTGCTCTTTAGGTTTTGCCACTACATTGTATTGTAATATGTTTTCTTTTAACTTTGCAGACCACATATTAAAATCTGTTAAGTTTTTCTGCTTTAAATTTTCTTTCATTTATTTTAGTTATTGTACATTTAAGAGAAAGATTAAGAGTCTCCTCTGAGATTCATTTTTATCTTTTCTTTCTTTGCCATCTTTTTAACAGCTTTATCCAATCTTGTTGTATGATGTCCTTGTCATCAGCCCACAACATCATCTGTCTTCCATTGTTAATTTTCCATGTATCAAATCTATCCTTGAGAGAGCCTCCAAATTCCTGTGAATACTACTCAAGGTCATAATTTGCCTTTAATCAATTCTTTTATTTTTTCCGTAGCTTCAACTTGAACTAATACAACATCATGTTTTCAATCATTTTATTGGGGACTCGTACAACTCTTATCACGATCTATACATATCTCCATTGGGTTAATCACATGTGTACGACTGTTGCCATCATCATTCTCAAAACATTTGCTTTCTACTTGAGCCCGTGGTATCAGCTCCTCATTTCTCCCTCCTCCTCTGCGCCCTCCTCTATCATGAATACTTCACAATTTATAAATTATTAGTATCTGGACATATTGTACACTATCCGATGTTTCCCTTTACCAACATTTCTGTTGTCTTTCCCCCGGAGAGGAGGTTATATGTAGCTCCTTATAATCAATTCTCCCTTTCTACCCCACCTGCCCTCCACTCTCCCAGTATCACCACTTTTACCACTGGTCCTGAAAGGATCATCTTTCCTGCATTCTCTGTGTTTCCAGGTCTTATCTTTACAAATGTACATCTTCTGGTCTACCCAGATTTATAAGGTAGAATTGGGATCATGATAGTAGAGGGGGGAGTAGGAAGAAAGCATTTAAGAACTAGAGGAAGTTTGTGTGCTTCATGATTGCTAAACTGCATTCTGACTGTCTCATCTCCTCCCCAAGACCCTTCTATAAAGGGATGTCCTGTTGACTACAGATGGACATTGAGTCCCCACTCTGTACTCCCCTCATTCACAATGATTTGATATTTCTGTTCCTTGACGTCCCACACCTGATCCCTTCCACACCTTGTGATTGCACAGGCAGCTTGTTAACCTTCAAACCTTTTAGTTCCCAGATGCCATATCTCTTGATAGCCAGGCACCATCAGCTTTCTTCACCACATTTTCTTATGAAACACATTTGTCTTCAGTGATCGTGTCAGGCAGGTGAGTATCAATGGAATGCCAGTTTAATAGAACAAAGTGTCCTTGCATTGAGGGAGTATTTCAATGGAGACTCAATGTCCATCTACTAATACTAAACCTATAAATACTAAATAAATACTATAAATATAAATACTAAACCTATAAATATATGCACATAGATCTATTTCTCTATCATCATATATAAATATATTTACATTTGTACCTACCTGTATTTAGAGCTCTATAAATGTCTTTGCCTTCTAGTTCTTTCATCTATTTTCTTTTACTTTGCTCTTTTCCCACTATCATGCTCAGCCTTCACTTGGGTTTCAGTATTTCCTCTGGGTTACATTGTCCTAGATCTAACCCTACCAAGTCCCTTACACCCCCTTTGCCACCAATTTTGGATCACTTGCTATTTCTTTTTCCCTGGATTTGTTAACACCACTTCCTTTCCCCAACTTCCATCTCTCCCTTGTCCCCCCGAACCAGCAGTGCTGTTGCTTTCTCCTACAAATAATATCTCCAGTTTATCTTATATAGAATGACTTTCAGACATAATAACATGCACAAAAACGAGACACAGCAAAGCAATAAAAGAAAACAAAACAATGCCAACAACAAAAAGAATGGCAAAAAATGAAAAGCCTGTAATTAGTTCAAGGTCAGTTTGCTGATCTTTATAAGTGTCTTCCGGTCGATTCTAATGGGGTTCCATGCTCTGGCCCCAAAGTCTATTTTTGGTACTCCATCAGGACTTTCTTGCTCTCCCATAATCAATTTTATCGGTTTGCTCTGCAGCCTATTAATTTGGTATATATATTTTATAGGGTTAATTTTAATAAGCTGAATTTACATGAGTAAACTATGCCAACTGAGACTCCAAATTTGTTGCATAGACTGAAAATTACTGTCTAGTGATTTTAAAAATATTTAATAGATTTATTGGTGAAATATTATTCACATATCATAAATGCAATACTTTAATCATATTAAGAAGATCTGTATAATCATCAGCACAATCAATTTTAGAACATTTTCTTCTGTTTTGGACTCATTAATTTCTCAATTTTCTCCAACCTCCCAGTCATACTCCCCAGAATCAATAATCTTGTTACTGTCTTCATAATTTTACCCATCCTGAATTACATATACATTAAAACATACCAAAAACAAACCAAACTTAAAAAAACTAACAATAATAGCAAAATAAAAGAAACACATCAGTCAAAAATGTAGAAGGTATTAGAAACTAGACCAAATTTAAAATGAGTCAGAAGTGAGGTCAAATTATAAAGTGTTAAATTTTAACTTAATTATATATGCAGCGATCCATTTTCCAATACGCTGTACAGGATAGCAAGACTATTCACATCCCTAGTCTATGGTCAGAGGGAATTTACCAGAGGGTTACTCCATGTGTATTATCTCTTCACCTTTCAAAAAAAATGAAACAACTTTAAATGGGTCAAAGTATATTGCATTTCAACTTAATTATGTCTATCTTAATCAATTTTACTGTGCTACCTACCTGAGAACAAAGCAATTCACATATTTCAACCATTCATCTGAGGTAATTAATCAGAGGCTTAATCCATGTGTGGACTCTGCAAATGGATTTAAGGCTTCCACTGTCTTCTGTAGTGTTCAGTAAGCTAGGTGGATTTTATTATCTACAATCATTGGAACACACAGGCTTGGGTGCTTTTTTGTGGACCTTTTAAATGCTTCACTTTAATGGCTACTTGTTTGAAGACAAGTCTTTAAGATCTCAAGCTATTCTTTCTGATAGCTGGGCAGCATCTAATTTCTCTGATACACTTTGCCATAGAACCCATATCTTCAGGGATCTCTTAAGGAGGGCGAACATCAAGAAAGGCCATGCCATAAGAAGTCATTGCTATTAGAATTAAGTGTGAGTCCAAAACTTATTCATCTATCTGTGGTTTATATGTTTCTATCATTCACCTTAGGGAAATCATTGTCATTTTATGTTAGAGAACATTATCAATCATACTCCTTGGCATAAGGTAATGCTATTGATATTTTCATTAATTCAATCAATGTGATACAATGTAAAACACTGTTGAAAAAGGAAGCTATTGGGCTGAGCCCCGGTGGTGTAGTGGTTGTGTGCGGGACAGCGGCCCACTGGGTTGGCAGTTCAAATCCAGCAGCAGCTCTCCAGGAGCAAGGCTGGGCTCCCACCAGAGGGCAGTGATGCCCGCCCCCACAAGGATGCTATTATTTATAAACAAATATAGACTTGTTATAAGCTACATTACAGATATCATTTATTTGTACAGGTAACCTCTGAAACGACTGGATATTTTTTTAAATAAACAATGAGCATTGGTGATAGGGAGAATTTCAGTAATATTCATTCGTAATGACACAGCTTAACTACCAGATTAGTCCATGTCCTCCTAAAGAAAAGACAGCATTGAAATAGGAAGTATATGGTAATTCCAGTACACCATTCCTTGGGCACTCTCAAGGAAAGTTATCTGAACCCAAGTCCAATGTTTTGCACACCCCAGCTATAGTAGTCATCCGCATTTTCTCACTCTAGCAAGTTTCAGCCTTAAGCCCAAAGGCTACAGATGAGTTTGAAGTAAAACCCACTTCATTTACAAGAGTTTCCACATTGAGGCCCTCCAGTGTGACCTATGCAAGGTGTGGCCCTCCTTGAAAGAACAGTCTAAAGTCTCAGTACTGTGTGGGACATGGTGTATGTATGGGCCATAGTACCAAGCATGTTCTCCCCATGTTTTTTCTGTGAATACTGCTTTTCTCTGATGGGAAATATAAAACAAAAGCATAATTTCCTTTACTGAGAGATACATGCCCACTCCCCTCATCTTAGCTTGAATTTCCAGTAAGGTCCTTCTTTATCACTCTGGTAGAAATGAAGTGCCTATTGATTTAGGATGACCTTAACCATAGTTTGTATGGCAGCAACTGAAATGGTCTTCTCCTCCCATTTCGAAAAACTGAGCACAGCTGAGATTAGTTCTCCTCTAAGTTCTTTTTAAGAAATACATATAAGGAGGATAATATATGGTTCACAGATGCTAGGAATGCTCTCTCCCTCAATGACTGATCAAATTCGATTACCTGACCTAGTGTTTATCCTATAAGGTGTTTATCCTTATAGTACTTGACTCATATAATACTGTCTTTTTGTGACTAACTTCACTCAGCATATTGGTTTCCAGGTCCTATCCCATCGTAAGTTGTCATCATTGTTCTTCAGGGAGGCAAAGTACTCTATCGTGTGTAGAGTATCTTTATCCAGTCTTTCAATGATTGATATTTGGACTGTTCCCAGATTTACTATTATCAATGACTATGGGAAAGCATGCATCTCTTACCATTCTGTCTCTTATTTTTTGGAGGTATATACCCAGCAAAGATATTTCTGGACTATCTGGATATTTTTATTGCCAATTGTTATAGGTAGCACTATCTCCCTTTCCACAATGGTTGTTCATATCGGATAAGAGTGCCAGTCTCACCACTCATTTCCTTGCATTTTTGTTTTCCAATTTTTAAAATTGGTTTATGGCTATAGGTATTAAATGATAACTCATCATTGTTCCCATTAGCATACCATGGATGGGAAGTCATCTTAAGTATTTCCTCATATGCTAGCCATTCGAGTGTCATTCTTCATGAATTATATATTCCTATCTCTTGTCCAATTTTAAACGTGATTATTTGTGCTTTTTAGTGAATTGTTGCAAATTTTCTATAGATTTTAGTAATCAGACCCTTGTCCATTATACCATTACTGAAGATTTTCTCCCCATCCATGGGCTCTCATTTTACTCTTTTAATAAAGTCATTTGATGTGATTAAGATAATCACAGGGGCCAGGGGGCTACAATGGGGAGAAGAGGTAGAAGACAACTAGGAAAAAAAGATAAAAGTATGAAAATAAATTTAAATATTTTAAAAACATAAAGTGAAAAATCAACCTGCCACTTGGGTGGGTATTTCTGATCCTTTGGCATTATGGTTATTGTTTATACATATCTGATACTTTGTGGAAGAGTGCCAGAAAAAAAGAAAACTAATAGCACAAGTCATTGCTTGGGTAACGAGGATGGCTTCACCAAGTTGCCCGCATGATCAGCAGACCAGGCAGGGCTCCTACAGACATTTAAGAGGTTTCATTGGGTGGGTTCAGGGACAGGAAAGGATCTGTCTTTGAAGGGAAAGGGAAATGCACAGAAATAGTTTGGGCCACTAGTCAGTGGTAAAGTGGAGTCAGTAATGGACAGAAGGCATTGCTGATATGCAATTTAGAGAAACTTCTGTGTACTTGGCTTTTAAGTTGGTTTTTTGGCTTCTAGAAAGCACTGGAATTCCCTCCTTGTGGGACCTCTCTGGTAGTTGCTGGAGAGATAGTCCTGTATTCTTTATCTGGCTGCCATATTCCTCCATCTCATTTATGTTTTTCATCATTATTAACTGACGTATTTATGGCTATGAATATGCCCCCTTTTGTGATCCATAAGATTTTTACTGGTTAGCTTTTGGAAGAAATGCCACAGGCCTTTCTTACTAGTCTATCTTAATACGGATACCCCATTAAACCTGTGCACAACCAGTAATTTTGCTGCTACTTAAAATGTCAATGGTATATCTTTATGCAGCACAAAAATCACCACAGTTGAACATCGGCAGCTTATGATACTGATGTTCTGTTTTGTCTAAGTTTTGAATCAATTTACTCTTCCACCTGTAGTGTATGAGGATGGCTGTCCTTAACTTCAATAATTCATATTAAAACTTTTGAATATTTGATAATCAGAAATGAAAAATCTGGTATCCTGATATGGTTTTAGTTTCATTTCCTTTATAAATAAGGTTGCATATCTTTTCATATGCTTTTTTCCTCTTTGAATATTCCTCTTATCTCTTTAAATGTGCACCATACCTCTTTGCTGAACATACTTTCAAAATGGTTGAATCCATTGACAGTAGCTACCAGAAATTCAAGCTGGCTTGAGGAGAGAATTAGGGATGTTATAACGTTGCTGACATCAGATACATTTTGACTGAAAGCAGAGCATACAAAAAGATGCTTATGTTTTATGGATCATGTAAAGGTATTCAACTGTGCTGATCAAAAAAAAGTATAAATAGCATTTAAAAATGAGAATTCTAGGACACATATTTTTATGCAGAACCTGTACATAGACCAAGAAGCAGTCATTCAAAAAGAACAAAGGAGAGTTGTTTAGTTTAAATTCAGGTAAAGTGTGCACTAGAAGTCTATACTTTCATTATACTTGTTAAATCTGTATGCTGATAAAATAATCCAGGAAAATGGACTATATGAAGAAGACACATTGGATAAATCTTCTGTGGAAAATCTCTTTAGAAAGAGCTCTGGGACACTTTGAGGACTCTTATGGGCTAGACCCAAGTCATGGTATTCTTAATCAGTTTACTTATGTGAAAGCAAGTTAATGAATAATGAATACTGCTGAAGATTTGATGTATGTAAATAATGGTGTTATGGAGAATATTAAAAGTACTGGGTACTTCAAGAAGAAAAAAGACATATCTGTCTCAGAAGTACAATCAAAGCTTTATAGGAGACAATATGGGGGTATTTTTTTCTCTTGAACTTTGGACATGATGTTAGGCCAGGTTGTTTAGAGAAAAAAATCCAGTGACACTCATATGTATAAGGAAGAGCTTTATATAAAGATGAAATTATATAACAAGCAGGTATTTCAACCCACTTCATCTCAAATCCCTAAGACCTACACTCATCCATAAGTCCTTCTTCAGACTCATATAGCCACATATCAGTGATATAGAATGGTGCACCAGGAAACAGAAAGATCACAGGTTGACCGGTGCCGAGTTGTGTGGGTCCAAAGTCAGTGGAAACATCAAGGTCTGTAGCAGAGGTCCAGCAAGCAGGAGAAAGGACAGAGGCAGGAGACAGATTTCCAGCTCCTCAGGCTTATCAGAAATCCACACTCCCCAGGGTTGGCAGTTTGAATACAGCAGCAGCTCCCCATGAGCAAGGATAGGCTTCCTTCTCCCACCAGGGCAGTGATGCCACAAAAATAGAAAAAGAGAAATCCACACTCCCAGGGTGGCATCTTTAGACTCTAACCTGCTTGACAGGTTGGATTACACTCCTAAACTTTCGTGTATCTTCAAGTTGACACAATATCTTCTAACTCCAACAGACAGGCTATCAAGTGAGACTGCTTCCTAAAAAGGGATAGCATGTCTGGTAAGGTAGAAGAGCAATGACAAAGAGGAAGGACATCAGGAAGACGGACTGACACAATGGCATAAACAATGGGATCAAATACGGCAACTGTGAAATTGGTGCAGACTGGGGCACTTTCATTCTCTTCCACCCACGGTCACTTTAAGTCGAAATCAACTCTATGGCACTCAACAACAATATCTTCCAGGAGTTATTGTGCAGTGCGTAGGCCTGTCTATTGTTTGCCTGAAAGCCAAGCCAAGAGAGTGAGTTTGGTTCCAGACAAAAAGGTGTATAGATATCATCGTATCACAGACAGCAGTGCACTTCAAGATAGATCTTGGAGTGTTCCTTGAGAGAATGAATATAGCAAAATTCTGCTTGGATTTATAACCCCTGACAGAGTGAACAAAATGATTGTCCCACTTGAAGCAGCCACTACTAGTCCATCTCAGCTCTCTAATACTTAGGTTATCAATCTTTATGTATTCTATTTGAAAAGAAACCAAGGAAATAGCACCCTTTACAACATTCAACCTATGAAACCACAAGTTTAGCACTCTTAGGAATAAATCTCTAAGTGATAGGAAAGAAAGACAAATAGAAATCGTAAACAACTGCACCTGACAATATTTTCTTCAATTAGATATTGTAAATTGTATTTTTATGTGATTGAATTTATGTCCATGGAATTGGTCATGGTATTTCCTTATTCTGATTTCTGATATTCATTTTTCTTAGACTAAAGTTTCAGTGAGTATTAATGGCCTTTGCAAAGCATCTGTCTCATTTCATTGCCTTTTCACTGTCATTGTTCTCTTTATTTTCACTGATTTCTGGTCAATTCATCACTTCTTTTAGGGTTAATTTTGCTCTTCTTTTTTGCACTTCTTAAAGCTGTAGCTTCAGTTATTGATTTGCTACTGTCCTACATTTTAAATATAAGCATTCCTTAAAAACAACTAAAAAGGAAGCAAACTATTACATTATTGCATACCATGGAAGTTCCTGAAGATAGAAGTGCATTTGAGAGTAACAAGGGTTAGACTACAAGTTTTACGATTGTGCCATTTAATAATTTTGGATCAGTTGCAGATGTGGTGTTGTGGTGGACTAATTGTTAAGCTGCTACCCACGAAACTTCTTGTGAGAAAGACAAGGCTTTCTATTCCTAAAGAGTTACAGTTGCACAAGCTCATATGAGTAGTTCCACCCCCTCTCTCATTAGTTCACTCAACATCAGAATTGACTCAGTGGCAGTGTTTATTTTAAGAGAATAATTTCAGAGCCTGCTCGAGCTTCATTCAGTAATGATACTGAATTTAAAATGTTTAAGGAAATAGTTTATCACTCAAATCTGCATTAAAGCACTATTTAAAGATATAGTTTTTGAGTATAATTTAAACTCAGAATGAGAAAAGATGTGCTAGTGAGCAGGTGAGGTATTAACTAATTGAGAGTATAAAATAATGATGATGATGAATGTGGACATAAAAAGAAAGGTAGAACTAAAAAAAGAGGTATCAATTAAATGGAAAATATGTGGGATGATTTTATTTACGCCATTGTAAGAATTTCATATTGATTGAGAGAAGTCTTATATTATTGAATAATTACATTTTTTAAAGCCAGTAAGCACATTAAAAAATTCCCACTAAGTAAACAGGGAATACATATGTTTTTGATTAGAAGAAAAAATGGCTAATACACTTGAGAAATTCAATGACAGGTTGAAAGGATAAACAGAAGAAAAGGAAATTCATGAAATTAAAAACACAATATGCAATGTTACAAATAACTGTAGATTTATGATAAAAACCATATAATTTAATTTATTTTATAAATTAATTTATAAATATAATTTATCCATTAAACCTTCCTTTTTATAAAACAGATGCCCTCAGTTTAGATCAGGACTTTTTGTTTAAACATTTCCTACTTTTTAATGCATTTTTACCTGAAAAATTTGTACTACACCCCTGGTATACAGATATATAAAATAAGAATTAAAAAAAACATGTGTTAAAAATATAACATAATGAACTATATTTACAAACAATTCTTTGGTACACATATAATTTTACCATTTATTAAAGACTAAAGCAAATTTGCATTCTAATAAGATGGTACACTTGTGTATTTTTACATAGAACATTAAATCTTTGTGGGGCATTTTATACTGTAGAACACAGAACATTATCACTGCTTTTCAGAGTGGATATCTTTTTTTCATTTTACATCCATTCATGCTGAGAAAAAATAAGTCTCACCATTATGGAGTACTAAATGGCAAAAGTAGGTTTAGGTTCATTTGAGAAATTATTTGGAATTCTGTCCTAATACAAAGCCAAAATTCATGCAACCATCATTTAGGAAACCAGATTTAAACCTGTGCCACATCATAACGTGACAAATTCCTCTTGAACTCTTGATGGTTGATGAATGCTGCTTTTTAAAAAACTTCAATTGAGCATGATTCAGGAACAAAACAGTTTCTTAGAATTAAATTTGGAAAGGAGGTATTTCTGAAACTGTGGCCTAATGTACTTCAAATGATTGATTACAATGTTATAATTAAATCTTTGGAGAGGCTATTTTCAATTAAAAATTATTTGAATCTGTAAACATTTGTAAAGAATCACTTTCCATCTTGTTCTTTCTTACATGAACTTTTTTAGTAAAATTGTCATTCTAATCTTTTAACATAAATACATTTCAGTTTTTTCTTGAAGTAATATGTTTAAATCATTGAGCTTTTAAAAAACATCTGACAGATAACAGTTTTGAAAGCCATAAGTCATTATGAAAAAAAATAAAACGTTCAGGTTTCTCCAGAGTCAGAAATATAACAGCTTAATCTTATAATTTCAATAATGTGTTTAAATTCACCATCTTTAGAGCCATCTTAATTATACATGCAGTAATAAGATTTTATGACCAGAGTCCGGAGTTTTGCAAAGGTTTGAAAACAAATAACAATTAGGGTGTGACTTTTAATGAAGTTAATTATTTTGATAGTATCTCAAAGCACATATTTAAATGATTTTTTACTAAATGCTTTTATTGGGGGCTCTTATTGCTCTTATAACAATCCATACATCCATCCATGTATCAAACACATTAGTACATGTTGCCATCATCATTTTGAAAGCATTTTCTTTCTACTTGAGCCTTTAGTATCAACTACTCATGTGACTGCCTCCCACCCCATTTCTCTCCCCCTCCCTTATGAACCCTTTTAAGCTATAGATTATTACATTCATATCTTACATTGTCCTCTGTCACCCTTTACCCACTTTTTTCTATTCTTTTTTTTTCTTGGATTTGTGTGCCTCCCAAGGGATCATGCAATGAATGAAAGTGATGTTAATTGCCACAATCTAAATTTTGCTACAACTCCAGCCTTTTGGTCTGTCATTTTAGCATAATCTGTGCTGACTCCAATGCAATTTTTTCACTGTAAACTTTCATGTGTGGAAAATAATCTTAAGTTATATATCTTCCCCTTTTGTGTGAGTGACAAAACAATAATTTCTCATGTGTGCTGTCCTCATATACATATTTTACATAAAGGAAGAAACATGCCATGTTATCTACCTCAACAGCCAATGCTGGGCTGTACTTAAACGTCTGGAATAGACCATTCCTAATATCAGAAATTCTTCTCGAATAGTTGCATTCCATAAAGGGATTTTATGAATTTCATCTCCTCACCTTTCCCATTTCTCACATTTTAATAACAGCAGGTAGCACAAGATCTCCTCCTATCGAGGGGTATTTCATTTTTGCAATAAATTTTAAATAAAAACTTTTATAAGCTGTAAGTAAATATATTTTTATGGACAGAAACAAGTTTTTCAAAACATTGCTTTTTATTTATTTAATTGAAGATTTACAAAAGTTTTTTCAAAATAGGTCTGTGGTCTTTAGTAGTATGCATGCTAGGTATTAAGATGTCATTTTAATTTTGTTGGTTCCTGGCTTTCCACAGCGAAAGGTTCATTGCAAATTAACATAGTTGTCATTGTCAAAAGAAATCCATATTTTCTGTTCAATTTCAGTGTACTACATACACCCTGGTTGTGAAGATTCTGCTATAGTGCCATCAGTATTTTTGCCTCTTCTGTTTAAATTTAGCTACTTATCCATAGTATAAAAATATTTCTCACCAAAAATATATATATTGGTAATAATTTTTCAAACAAATACTAACCTTAGATCATAAAATGACATTTATGTGTGCTTAACTTTAAAAATTGATGTTCATACTTATATGCACATACAATCATGATAGTGCATATAAGTGCATATAGTGCATGAAGATATATTATTAAAGTGTTTACTGGCTGTCATTTAATATGTATGTATCTTTTAAAGGACATTTTAAAATCAAAAATGCTACTACAGTAGAAGCCCAAAATAAACTAATGTGATACTTATTGGCTGTGGAATTATGGTAGAAGAAAATTAAATGTATATGTGGAATAGAACTCACAATCATAGAAAGGAAGCTTATGATTCAGATAGACACCGGAAGAAGCACCAAGACAATGGCCCACCATCCCTCTGCAGATCTGGAACTGATCTCATCGCCATACTAGAACAATCAAATAATTTAAGGTAAACAAAAACACAATATTCATTCAAAAACAAGGTACAGAAGTGAGGAAAGAAGAAATGAACCATTGAATCATTGGATAACTCAATAGCTATTGAGCTACTAGATATAAAACTGATTTTCTGCACTGTCAACCTTCACCTAATAGACAATAGTTAAAACAATGAACTAGGAATTGTAAATAACATGGAATTAAGACAATAAATAGAGCAATTGAAGAGCAATGACAATATGTGTAACTATATATTCAGAAATTATTATGTATTTTCAAGTTCATAAAATAATTAAAAAAGAGGAAGAATATTTTGAAGTTGGTAAAATGGGACTTTTTTCCTTTATTTCTTTTTGGATTTTTTTTTTGTTGTTTGTTTTTTTGGGCGGGGGCATCACTGCCTCTGGTGGTTTTGGGTGCTACCCAGTGCTGCTCTGAGAGCCGCCGCTGGATTTGAACCGCCAAGCCCACGGGCCACAGTCCTGCAGTCAACCACTTACGCCACCGGGGCTCAGCCCCCTTTATTTCTTTCTATGGGAAAATATATTAATGAATGATTTGAGTTTCAAATGAAGTTCCAACAATAATATATTATTTTCTTCCTTTTACAATTTTAGAGAAAGGAATTTATTTCTATTTAGTCCTAATCTTTCCTAGACTAAAAATTATGTACTGGTCATAGGTTTTATATCATACCTCAGTCTACTGGTCATTCAGATTTTTTCATCTATAATGCAACCTCATCTTTTCTAAAACATGATTATGAAGCAGATGGAAATTCCTAGAGGAATTCAAGGGAATGATTGGAATTATAATTATCTTAGTACCTGATACTCCTAATTGTACCCTCTTTTTGCCTGTAAGGCCATACTTCTTCAACTAAGATAATTAAGGTAAATGGGACTCCTAGTCCTATTCCTTGATCTTTATCCAGAAAGGAATAATTCTCACTCTACTTGTCATATTATTCTTTAAACAAAATAGACAGATGAACTGAGTACTATGAACTTCACATTGTCAGATCCTTTCAGAAAAGCACTTTGATTTTCTTTTCCTCTGGATTATAACACAATAAAAAAACTCAACTTTAATTACAAACTGACATTCAATGTGACATATGTTTCATGGACATATTAAAAATGCAATGATGTATTTAATGTTGTAAGAGCCCCCCAATAAAATATATATTTAAAAATGCAATTAAAAATGCAATGATGCTGCTGAGTAGTTAAGAGATAGCCAAGTCTTGTAATTAAAGGGTCAACTCTGAGACAAACAAAATTAGGTTAAAGATGAGGGGGCAAATATGTTCTTGCCACTTGGTTTCTGGTTCTTTCTCATGCCAGCTTTGAGGGAGCTTCAAAAAGTTCATGGGAAAACTCCATTATCTTTAATTCCACTTTTACATGTATCTCTATATCGTGGTAGACGAAAATCTCTACAGGAATAATAATGCATGATGTCATGATAACTGTGCTCTGTAGACTTTAAACTGAGTAAGGCAAAACAGAAAGGAGAAGTATAGCAGTAACCCAGGGGTTAAATTAAGAGAAAAGAGAAATTGTGTTATAACATTTCAGTTCTCATTTTGAAAAATGTCAGAACTTCACATTTGCTTTTATGATATTTTGTATTTTATTACAGTCATAGAATACTTGCAAAATTGCATATCTTTATGGCCATTTATATATATATTTTACAATAATTATAAGGGTTATATGTATAACTATAAGAAAGTGTGATAATTAAAGTACATGATAACTCATTTTTTTTTTTTGGTCTTACAAACTTCTTTATTTATTTATTTATTTATTTTTTTTTTTAGGACATCACTGCTCTCCGGTGATAGGAGTAGGAGGCCCAGCCCCACTGCTGGAATTGAACCTCCATCCCAGTGGGCCGCAGTCCCGCGCACAACCACTATGCCACCGGGGCTCAGCCTGGTCTTACAAACTTCTATCAAGCAATCTCCAGCTTTACTTCTATTGTAAAGACAGTATTTTCCAACTACCATTCCTTTTTGTTACCAAGTTTTCCAATTGTTAATAATTATCAGTGCATTTTGATGACATGCTTGATTAATTTCAGACAGAAAACATCTACAATTAATTTCTTCATCAATAGCTTTAGTGGTTGATTCATATGTTTGAATAATATAACTCATTCTTAACACAAGGCTATAGGCAGGGGGGAAATGACATTAAGCTAATCTAGGTTTATTGTATCTTTCTGATGGCATATCTTCGGTAATATATTCTAATGTTAGTTTCCATCTCCAAATATGTCATAAATATCTACATATGCTTGTGTTTCCCTATTTTAAAAGATAAAGTGCTATATATCTTTGTAATTTACAAAAAATCACAGAGAATCACGAAAAGTTATTTAAGAGAAGAAAATAAAAGTTATTTAAATTTTGAATTTGTGGATATTTTAAATACACTACAGTGGTGGATCCTTAGGATCCTATTGGAATAAATTTTAGATTTCTTCTCACTTACAGTTGCATCATTAACCAGGAAGCATATATTTCCATGAAATACCTGAAAAATTATCTAGGGAAGCTTCTTAATTGACAAAGTTAGCTGTCTTGTGAATGAAAGAACTCTCATTTTTGGAAATTGTATTGGCTTGTTTTCTTTCCTGGGAGAAGCTCATGCATATCTATAAAATTCTTCATCAAACAGACATTCATAATATGAGGATAACGATAAGATGCCAGTGAGAATGACAGAGTAAGGGATTTATGGAATCCTCAGCTACTGAATATACCAACATAGTCAAATTGTAAATAACCCTGACAAAAATGATCAGAATAAATGTATTTATATTTCTTGAAATAAACAAAGGCTCACAGTCATTGGAAGGAAGCTTGTTTAAGAAATGAATAACATTTTTAAAAATTAAATAGTTTTTTATTTTTAATAATGGTTCAGATATATATAAAACCTCATTAATCAATGATGAAAGGGGAAATAACCCATTGAAAATGAGCAGAAAATAGGATATAATATTAATCTGTAATCAATTATAATTAAGCACCTAAAAATATTCAACATCACAAGTGATCAGGGGAGTGCAAATCGAAACCACAGGAAGACATAATTCCACATGCACTGTGATAGTAAAAATTAAAAATTCAAATAACAAGATGATAAAAATATGGAGTGATTGGAACTCATATACACTGCTGGTAGAATTGTAAAATAGAAAAGTTTTTTCGTAACAAATTGCAGAAGTCCTGCTGGATGAGTGGTTACGCACTAAGCTAGGAAACTCAAGGTCAGCATTTGGAAACTACCGGCTGCTCCACAGAGGAAAGACAGGCTTTCTACTTCCGTAAAGAGTTACTGTCTCAGAAACTCACAGGAACAGTTCTCCCATCTTACAGAGTCACTATAAAGTGACATCCATTTAATTGCAGTGAG
Source organism: Nesogale talazaci (assembly GCA_004026705.1). NCBI lineage: Eukaryota > Metazoa > Chordata > Mammalia > Afrosoricida > Tenrecidae > Nesogale > Nesogale talazaci. The sequence continues at coordinate 29,278 of PVJH01003254.1, forward strand.
TTTGGTTTTAGTTTGGGTTAACCAATTTGGCAGCTCCTCAAAATGTTAAACATAGATTTGTCATTTGATCCAGCAATTCTACTCATAGGTAAATATGACCCCAAGCAGGTACTTTAAAGCAGGTACAAGCATACAAGCTATATACCCAAGGGTAAGCTGACCTGAATATCAACTGAGGCACCTAATTTTACCCCCAAAACTGCATTAAAAATGTACTGAAAAACTCGGCTTATACACGAGGATATTATCGTACTTGTATAGAACTATTCATTGTAGGATCCATTCATAAAAGCCAAAGAGTGTTTTTAGTTTTGGTAAAGGTGGCCCTGACTCCTAGCAATTCTATGCACAACAGAACAAAACATTGACTCATCCCGCTAAATTTTCACAACTGCTGTCATGCGTAAACCCATTGTTGCAGCCCCTATTTCAATCCATCTTCCTCTTCTTTTACTCTAACAAGAATGATGCCCTTTTTCATAGTTTAATCTCTCCTGAGAACATATCCAAACAATGTGAAAACAAGTCTTGTCATCTTTGTCTCCAAGAAGCATTCTAGCTGCACTTCTAAGATAAATGTGTTTGTTCTTTTGACACTCTGTTATGTTTCCAATATGCTTTGCCAAAACAGTAATTCAAATGCATTGATTCTGGCCTCTTCTTATTCAGTGTCCAACATTCACATGAATATAAGGTGAATCAAAATACCATGTCTTGGGCCAGGTGTACCTTAATCCTCAAAATGCTAGATTTTAAAGAGTTCTTGTGCAGCGGAGTTACATAAATCTCTGAGTGGTTTATTTCTTGACTACTGCTTCCAAGAGCATTGATTCTGGATCTAAGAAAACTAAAATCCTTGACAACTTCAACCTTTTATCTGTGTATGTGTGATGCATTATAATTCTGAATTCTATGCCTGTGGCTAGGATCCCATTTTAGGAGCTAGTCTCTACTATACAAATGGACAGGATTAGCGTAGAATGAAGACCTGATTTTATTACAGGGTGTGAATGAAGTCACAGCTTTTGTTTTCTTTGGTGGTATGGTTCACTGAACGATAACTGCACCTTATTTAAAGCCATTTTTAGATGCAGAAAAGCCATCTGAGACTCACAGAGAGTTCAGGATACTAGAAAAAGCAAGCTCATGATCTCTGTTCAAAGTGGCAGAGGCTGAAAAGAAGAGATATACCAAAGACTCTGGCATCAAAACTCATAGTCTTGATCAATGTCAAGACTATGGATTACTTTCTCCTAGGTGAGCAGGTCTTCTGACCTATGGAGGCAAAGGTCAAGGCGCTACGTGAATGCAACCTATGACTATATCAGCACTGTTTGCTGAGCCTGACTAGTGGTAATGTATTAACTTCTCCAACAAACCTCTTTCACTGTGAGTTTCGTCTGTGAGTCCTGTGTGGCCATTGCAGTGAATTATGGGACCCAGAATGGAGGCAGAGTGGCATGGGAAGAATAATTCATTCCAGAATTGGTAAAGAAAGATGGACTGTGGAAACTTGACTGGTGTTTGCCTTATGGCAGCAGGTCAGGTATGTTCATCTCCAGTGCCTTTTTTTAATAAAACCATTTTATTGGAACATAATCCAGACATCAAACCATTGAATAGGTGAGTCATATCAAGAAGTACACAATTGCTACTGCAATCAGATTCAAAACATTTTCTTCCTACTTGTGCTCCTTGATATCAGGTCCTTTTTGTCCCCTCATATCCCCTGAAAGACCCACTCTACCAGAAAACCTTCATCTAGTTATTATGTCTATAGATTCACCCATCCTGAGTTCACATACTGAAAAACATGCAAAAGCATATAACAAAATGCCTAAAGGTTATCAACAATAAAAAGTACAACAAAAGTCATCCCCAGTTTGAAAATAAAACACAGAAAATATTAAACACCAGATCAAACTCAAAGCATGCCAAAGGGGAGCAGAAAGGAAAAGGTTTTAACCATATAAAGTCAGATTTTCTCCATTGCCTTTTACCAAAGCAGCATTCCCTTGTTCAGTTTGAATGGCTGTGGTCCATCTACAGATTCTGTATGAGCATAATGAAGTGGTCTTAAATTCCCACTCTACTAAACACAACTTATAGTTTGTCATGATCCACTGCAATGGAGTGAATTATTTAATGCTATTCTTCTAGCAGAGCCTTTTTGACTTCCATCAAACAATATTTTTGTGATGATTCTGGGTAAGAAGGTGGAAGGAAATGTTGACTACATCTATGAGTGGTTGCAATTCTGCTGAGTGAAGAGTGAGTCAATCAGAACGATTCCACTTCCAACAAGAGACCAGAGTTGAGCAAGTTCTCTTGTCCCCAAGATCTTTGCACAGTGGGCTTTCCTGATCCAAGAGGACAACTTTGGTGTGTGAGAAACAACAGAGGGGCAACAGCAACAGAATCAGCAGCTGGGACATGACAAAGAAGAGGGGGCTTCCAGATCAACAAAAAAATCTGATTGGGAAGTTGGATCCAAATTCTCCTCAAATACGTGGCGAGCCTTTGTCCCCTGTACTGTGGCCATGTTCTTAGGAGAGAATTGTTTCCTCTGGAAAGGATAGCAAGCTTGATAATGTAGAAGGCAAAGAGGAAAATCTTCATCGAGATGGATTGACACTGTTTGCAACACGGATCTCAAGCATAATACGGGTCAGGACGGGCACAAGCTTTGCGGTGTCGTGTTCTATTGTACATACATTGCTGTAACTCAGAAGAGACTGCAACTAACAACATAATATTTTATCGGTTTAGCTAAACATTGAAAACCATACAATATGTTATTAATGGACAATTTCTGCCCTTTTAATTGTCATGCAATACACATCTGTCCTATACCTGCTAGGCCAATGGAAGACAGAGTATTTCAAGAATTTACCAACTAGAATAGTGGTTTTCAAGCTTGAGGCTACCGGTGAAACAATTTCCTATCCCATTCCTTCAGAGGTAGTGTTGTTATTTTACATTGGATTTCATCGTCTATTATGCCTAAGTAAATAAAAGGTTACTAGAAAGTCAAAGAAAATCAATTAACTTTTAAATCCAAGTGCAATATATTAAGAAAGACTAATACCATAGAGGAGAGCAAATGATTATTAAATGAAAGACAGCATAAGTTTAAACTGTTGTAAACTCTGCTTAATGACTTAAAAGTTTGATCATTTGCCTGCCTTTCTGTAATTCCACGAAATGCAATCACAAATAAGAAGATATAACATGGGAAAATGTTTCCCTACTAAGAAATAGAAATGATTATATTGAGGGGATACAATGGATGGAAATTGTTCTAACGTTATTAGCGCTTACATTAGGCTGGAAGTCTTTATAACACTGAAAAGTTAATAGTAAAAACAACTTAATGGATCTTAAGTTAAAATGACCAAAATCCACGGTAGACTTGGCTTTTGTTTGCTAATTATCTAGTTGTTAAATGACCGCATAATCAAGGCCATTGATGATTGCTCTTCTCACAAACAAAAGAATATTCCCTTCCTAATCGGTGATAAAATAAACAAATACTAAAGCAGCTTAAAGGTAATACACTAGAAAAAGTAGAGGGAGGCTTTAATGTGTCTGATGCTCAATCATGTTATTGGTAGTTTACCCATACCCACTGAAATGGAATCTATTAAGTGTTACATTATTGCTGACCTTCAAAGGCATACTATCTTAAAATTAAGAGGACTTTCTATCAGAAGTCAAATATTTGCAGAGCATCTACAATTTGCAATGAAAAATAACTGCTGCCCTCAATCTAGCTGGGTACACCAGAGAAACTCTGGACACAAATTAAAATAATGCAAGGTAGTACACACATTAAATTATATGTTGTAGGTTATCAATATCCTAAGTGTGCAAAAATAGAGATCAAATAAGATAGGAGTACTCAGGAAACACAGAAACAGCAGTCTTGGGGGTAGGAGTGTATAATGATATTCAAATAAACAAAAGGTTGCTACAAAACAAACAATTATGTGGAAAAATAAAATAGCTTACCTACAGTTAGGATACCACACACACCCTTACCTGACCCAAGCCAGGTGAAAATTGGACACAGAATAAGGAAGACATAAGGAAAATCGATGCTTTAAATTATGGTGCTGGTGAGGAATATTCAAAGAACCATGGTCTGACCAAAAAAAAAAAAGAAAACAAAGAAATACAGTCAAAATTTTCCTTTGAAATGAGGATGAGGAATTAATAATAATTTAAGAAAAAAAAACACAGTTCCAGGAATAGGTTTGGGGATCACACTGCATTCTAGCTTCAACTTAAGAACAATTAGTTATTTTACCATGACCTTGCTCAATACTCGCCTTCAGAAAGGGAACACCAAAGATACGAGCACTATAGAAAAATGTGGCAAACAAATTACATGGTGCCTGGTTATCAGATAAAGTGGAGTCTGGGGTCTTCATGATGCCATCTCCATGAAATGTCAACTATATCCACATGGAAGAAGCATCCCGTCATCACTCACTGAAGAATTATAAATTATATAGTCTGAAGTTGAAGGAGGGATTAGTATCACATCCTACATAGTGAGAATCTGGTTTGCAGAAGGAGCCCAAGATACAGTAATCAGAACTACATAGGAAATAAAGCTCCGGTGAACTCCCTCTGTCCACAATTGAGGGATGGGAGGAAAGGTTACTAAATCGAGTGCATTGGAGAGATTAGTATAAAGTACAAAGGAATAAATCTAAATTAAAGAGCTTGTCAGTTAATCCCCCCTCGGATGAATGCTGGACCCAATTTGGCTTTCAACATTTTCTGGGTTTTTTTTGTGTGTATTTCATGTTAAGGTGTATATCAGACGTGTTATGGGTTATGTCATTGAAGGTCACCCTCTTGAAGTCGTGTTATATGTTTTTCTGTGTTTTAGTATATCAAACCCAGGATTAATTAACCTCTAGGGACAGGAAGTTCTGTTTTTTCTAGGGGATATACAGTGGTGGGGTGGGGGGGGTAAAAGGCAGACAATGTGAAGGAGTTCAGGAATAAAAGAATATTTAGAAACTGAATGTGGTAGCAATTGTATGGTTCTGCTTGATGTGATTAAACTATGGAATAATATATCTATTAAGCCTCCAATTAATATATTTTAAAAAGAAATGGTGATGGAGGAGACTTGGTCTCATGTACTTCAGGCATGTTGGGAGATAATAAGTAAGTCTCTGGAAAAGTATATCAGGCTTGATGAGGTTAGGAGATCAGAGATAAAAGGGGAAGCTCATCACCAACATGGATTGGCCCAAGGAACTCAGGTAGTGTAGTAAACACTGCACTGATAACCACAATGTCCACACTTTGAAATCACCAGCCACTCTGAGGGAGAAAGATTGGGAATTCTACTCCTGTAAAGAGATACAGTCTTAGAAACTCACAGGGCAGTTCTACCCTGTCCTCTAGGCTTAACATGGAGATGAATCCCCTTCATGGCAGTGGGTGGCTACAACAAGTCCAAAGACAACCCTCATTATGAAATGGCACAGGACCAAGCATTATTTGGTTCTGTTGTGTATAGGGTCAATATGAGACAACTTGATGGTACCTCTAACAACAGCATCAAACTTACAATAAAAAGCCCTGGTGGCTGTTTCAACCAGATGTGGCAGTGTGCGTCTGTACAAATGACAGCCTTGGAGGCTCTGTGGGGGCAGTTCTACTCTGTCCTGTATTGTCACTATGCATGAGAAGCAACTTGCCACAAAAAGTTTGGTTGGTTGGTTGGTTGGTTTTCAGATACAACTTATAGTGAAAAGTCTGTAACCATGTTTCTGATCCAAAAAATGTCCTTGGTTGAGGATACACTCTTGTTTCTTTTCTTGGTTTGTCTTTCTGTTCAGTAATCCTGCTTGTTTTTGTTATGTGCTGTTGAGTAGGTTCACGCTCACGATGACCCTGTGAACAACAGAATGAAATCCTGCCAAGCCTGGAACCCTCTGCGCAATGATTTGAACCCACGTGTGTGGGCACCGCGTCAGTCAATCCATCTTATTATGAGGCTTCCCCTTCTCGGCTGACCCTCTGCTGTCTCCTTCAAGTGCCTCCCCTGTTCCCTTCATATTCATTAATGTAGCAACATTTTTAATTCAGACTCTTAAGAAGCTAGTCACATTAGTGCGATATTTATTAAGTTTCTATTATATTCCCAGAATTGTGCCATATGGAAAGAGGCATGAAGACACAAATATTGACATCAAGGACTTCATTATTTTACTGGGAGAAAATTAATGAAGTTATTCTCTAAATCAAGGATTTTCAACCAGGTGCATAAACCCCTGGAGATACATAAAAACCAAACTCCAAGGAGTATGCAGAATATATATATATATATATATATATTAATTTTATGTTGTGGATGAAACAATTCATTATTTATTTCAGTGAAAACTTTTCAGACAAAACCAATTTTAATTCAAAAAATATTTTACTTTAAAATAAAAGCTGTCTTTTTTCAAATAGTGTTCTCTTTTTAAAGGTTAAAAACATTCTTATTTCATAGGTACAGGATAAACTGATACTTTCAATGTACCATGAGGAAAATAATTTTCTTTTTTTTGGGGGGGGGGGGTATCACTGCTCTCCGGTGGAGGGAGTAGGAAGCCCAGCCCCACTGCTGGAATTGAACCTCTGTCCCAGTGGGCCGCAGTCCCGCGCACAACCACAACGCCACCAGGGCTCAGCCCGAGGAACATAATTTTCAATGCAAACAATGTAACTGGTCAGTTTGATTTAAAAGTTATGCATTTCTTTTTAATTGTGGACAAATATGCTAAAATAATCATTTGTCCTTCCAACATTCTTCATATGTATGATTCATTGCCTTAGTTATGTTTATCATCTTTTCAACCATAACTATTATCAAATTCCAAAAGTGAAGATTTGTAAGGGGTTTAGACTGAACCTTCAAGTGCCATATGACTTATGGCCTCATATTGATCCGTCAGAAACCGCATCTGCACTCTGTACATGCTCTTGTTTCAGCTCCCTAGTCACACTTTCCTTATGCTACTTCACCAAAGAGAGATACTTCTCACCCATCAGTAATTTTGTCTATAGCACTACCACAAGATGAACGAATCCGCAGAGTGCCAAACAAAGAGACAATTTGCAATGACGTTAATGAGTTGATAAAATGAATGACTAATGGCACAGTTACATCTTTTGGCAACTTCGGTAGTTTCTAATTCTTGCTTTTAACAAATTGAAGAAGGGCCTAATTGAATTGCCAGCTGACAGATCTTTTTGTGTTTTAATTTGGTGCTAAATCAGTATGTGATTTTTGTAAATGACTAAATAAAGTGTTTGTAAGAGATATTGCTATAACGCAACTCTTTCTATTCCCACATAGAAATATATGAGACCAAGTGTTCTCTTTGCTTACAAATTTTTAAAAATCAAAAATAATTTAGAATAGTGGTGTTGATGAAACTTTTCTTTGCAATAAATAAAATGCACCAGCAGTTACGTAAGCTAATTGATTAAGCAACTATTATGTACTAACATCAAATGTATACTAAATTTTGCAATTATCACTTATGGAAAGAGGAAAAAATGAACAGGTTGATAGACAACGGAAATAAACATTTTAATTTTGTTTGCAGTTTTTAAGAACAGGCAATAGAAAAATAACTTTGAACACTACATCATATAAATTAATTTTTTTTTAGGAAGAACAGAGTAAAAAGAATAAGTTTAAGGAATAATATAAACTTACCATCTGATAATATATTTTGGACATGCTCAGTGTTTTTTTCCTCAGATACCTGGGGTCACAAAATGCTAATATTTGGGGAACTGTTTATCAGATAAGGGTTTAATATCCAATATATAATAAATACCACCTATAAATTAATTAAGAAAAAGACAAGCAACTTAATTAAAAAATGGGCAAAACACTTAAATAGATATATTGCCCAAAGGAGCACATGAAAAAAATGTTCAATTATTAATCAGGAAATCCTTTGTCCATGAGTCAATTCTGACTGATAGTGAAGATAGAGGAAATACAAAGTTGCAATCTTTATTTTTTTTTTGGCTTTTAGGGCATCACTGCCCTCTGGTGGTGGAAGTAGGAGGCCCAGCCTTGCTTCTGGATTTGAACTTCCAACCCAATGGGTCGCAGTCCTGCGCACAACCACTCCGCCAGCGGGGCTCAGCTCAAAGTTGCAATCTTTATTGAAGCAGACTGCCACATCTTTCTCCCATGGAGCATCTCGTGAGTCCAAACCCCTGACCTTTTGGTTAGCAGCTTAGCCTTTAATCACTATTGCTCATTTGATTAACCTTGAGGGAGAAGCAAATTAAAACCACAAAGAGCTACCATTACAATATAGAGAAGCTTGAAGACATTTATGCTGAGTGAAATAAGTCAATCATAAAAGGAAAATATTACATGAAAGCATATCTATGCAAAGATAAGAACAAGCAAATTCACTTAATAATAGTTACTAGAAGTGGGTAGAAGGTGAAAATGAAAGCTAATTATTTGTATGAATACAGTAGTGGCTTTGGGTTTACAGTGACAGAAAGATGGCATCAAGTGTTGGGCTGAACAGACAATGAATGTCACTGCTGTCAATAAGTTATACATCTATTAAAACCTAAATTGGAAAAATACGTGGGATAGACATAATTATTATGCAAAAAAGAGGAAGTTTCAAAGCTATGGGAGTTCGTGGCCAAGGCATTATGTTATCAGCCTGGATAATTACCTATTACTAAGCTTCATGCTTTCTTTCTGCCTCCAAGTTCATTGTATCATATCTGGGTCCTAAAATCTGTCAAGCAGTTACACAAGGTATGGCAATTGGCATCTATTCACCAAGAAAGAGGGGGGGGGGCAGAAAAACGAGGGGCATATGCAATGTTTGACCTATTGCCTTTTTAAATAACTGACTGCTATCTCATGAGACAAGAACTACCATCATCAAAATTCTATAAAATACTTTTTATCCAAAGGGGGAAAATGTGAAGTAGAACTTCAAACTTTCATGAAATCAATAATTTCAAGAGCCATGGAAGTTGCATAAACCTAACAAATTATTTCTCTGAAATGATATTTAAAACTTAAATCAAAAATCTCCCCTAAAGTATTCTTAAAACCAAGTAATTTAACTTAACTAGAGTCGATCTTGAGCAGGGTACTCTTTCAAAATCTATCTTTATGGATGCTAGTACCTGTCTGGGATGCTGAAGAAGCAGATACCTATATTTTATTCTGTATTATGGGCTATAGCACCAAAATTTTTCATTGACAAGCATGCACTAAGTTTTGGGGATTTTTTAATTGTTTTTCTGAAAGGGGGGTGATGCAAATAAATGTGGGAACTTATGTACCATGGAATCTAACTGACAACAGCAACTTGAAAGATTAGTTATGAAACTTAGGGACAGTGAATTTACAGAAATGTGTTGAGAACAGATTCAGAAAAGGAAGGTGAGACTGGTTGAACAACTTAAAGAACATGATAAATGTCCCTGTGTTGTACGTGCAGACATTGTGAAATCGGTGTATGTTTTGTTATGCAATCTCTCATTGGTGACCAATAATTTTTTTAATTCAATAAATCAAATACAACTCAATTCCAAAATTCTAGAGGCAAATTGCTGGTTCAGATTTTTAAAATACAACAAAAGACCCCAAACCCACCACCATCAAATTAATTGTGACTCATAGCACCCTTATATTGGATTTCCCAGGCTGTGAACCTTTATAGGAGCAAATAGGTTCAGACAGAAGAAAGCCTTTATTGTTGTGAAAGAAGAGAACTCTTCTTTTCTTTGGGATATGTGTGAAAGAGTGGATGTGATTTGTTGTCAGGTCGATGCTTCTGTAGTTGAGTAGGGATGGCAGGGTAAGCTATTCTAATTGCTGTTATCTAATGCAAAGGGAAGACTTTGTGGTGCAAACAGCTACTCAGCTATTAATCAAAAGTGTGGTGGTTAGATGTTCCCTAACTGGAGTCTACCACTACAGAGGACAGTACAAGGGACACACTGTATGGAGTGAACTCTGTCTGATACTTCCACAATCATAACATCAGCAATGGGACCAAAATGATGAAGTCCCTGAAGATCCCCCAGAATAGACTTCCGGCTAGGAGCTGTAGTGCCTGGAGCTCCCTAGGACCAATGGGGAGACAGTCTTAAAGGTCAGTGGACAGACCTGGAATTATGTATGGATTTTCTTTCTTTCAAACTTTTGTTTTGTCTCATCTTCATTTTTGCTGTTTTATCTGCCTATATAACATAGGCATGAGAAACAAGCCTGTAGAGAAAGCAATGGGACCCATGGTTGTGGGGAGGGGGATTTGTGGGAAGGAGGAGGTAGGGAGAAGGTCTAAGTGAGAAATAATGCCATGGACAGGGGAACAACTAGGGAATTAAAATCAATGATGAGTTGGGCATGGGGCGCTCATGGAGTTGGAGCAACAGCAATCTAGTCAAGAGGAATTACTGAGAGGAAAATGAAGGGTGAACATGATAGTGAGGCAGGAGAAAGGTAAACAGAAACAAAGGAAATATCTAGGAAGCAAAACCACTGATAGTGGTAGAAACGTAATTGAGTATATATGTAAATATATTAATTCATAAAAATAGAGGCATTGGCCTATGTACATACATATATTTATATGGGAATATAATAAGGGTGTGAATGTACTTTGAGCCTCTACTCAAGTCCTCCCTCAATGCAAGAACACTTTGTTTATTAACATGGCATTTTGTGATGCTCAACTTCTTGACACAATCACTAAAGACAAAATGTGAAGAAAGTATTGTGAAGCAAACTGATGGTGCCTGGATATTTAAAAAGTGACTGGGACTTAAATGCTTGAAATTAAACAAGCAGTCATCTAGCATAGAAGCAGCAAGTCCACATGGAAGAAGCACATTAGCATGTGTTTTAAGGGTAAATGGGATCAAGGGTAAATTTTTCAAGGTGTAAATGGGGTCAAGTAACAGACATCAGATGACCCAAAACAAATAATCATGTTGTTGAGACAAGGGAGGCCGGAGTAGAGACCTAAAACCCACCTGTAGACAATTGGGCATCTATTTACAGAAGGATGACAAGAAAGGGATGAGTCACTCAGGGTGTAGTAGGGCAATAATGAAACACACAATATTCCTCTGGTTCCTTGAGGCATCCTCCCCCACTATTATAACCCCATAACCTTAAAAATCCAGGTAGACCAGAACATGTATACTGGTGGAGACAAGAACTGTTGAAATACGGATTCAAAAGCAGATAAATCTCTCAGAAAAAGAACTGGGAGTAGTGATACCAAGAGAGTAGGGAGTAGAGGAGAAGGGGAGAAGGAAAAGAAAAGGGGAAACTGTTCCATGTATAACCCCACACTCCCAAGGAGGAAGAACAATAGAAACGTGGGTAAAGGGAGACAGCAGTCCATGTAAAGATATGAAAATGTAATAAATTATAATTTATCAAGGTTTCATGAGGGTGGAATAGTGGGGAAAGGAGGGAAAAAAGAAGAGCTAAAACCAAGGGCTCAAACAGAAAGAAAATGATGGTGGCAACATACATACAAATGTACTTGATGCAATTGATTTATGGATTATAATAAGAGCTGTATGAGTCACCAATAAAATTATTTTTTTAGGTGTGGTGATTCAAATTCACACAATAATTCCAGAGGAGGAAAGTCTGGGAATCTGATCCCATCAAGATTAGAGCCAAGAAAAACCCTATAGGAGAGTTCTGCTTTGTTGGATGGAGCCATAATGAATCAATATTAACACAATAGCACCTAACAGCAATTAGTAGAAGAAAAGAACTAACATATTTAAATCAAACAATCGCTTTCTGTTTTTCAGTATATGAAACCCAAGATTGATGACCCTATAGGGACAGCAAGTAGAATAAGGGTTTCTGAGAGCACAGTGGGAAGGGAGGTTGGTAAAGTGAACTGATGTTAAAGAATTCAAGAAGAAAGAGAATGATTTGAAACTGATTTTGGTAACAATTGTACACTACCGCATAATGTGACTGAACTATGGAATGATTGGATAGCCATATGAGCTCTAAAATTATTTTGGAAAAGAAAAAATAAATGAGATTTCAACAGATTGTATTATATGGTGATTAGAAACATGAACTCTGGAACTAGGCTTCCTGGGCTTTTACTTTAGGTCACATATTTAACCTCGACTTGGTAAAGTAGAGAAGTGGATGAGACATAGTGACTGTAACAATGGACTCAAATATACTCATTGTGAGGATGGCACAGAAACGAACTGTGTTTTGTTCTGTTGGAGATAGGTCACAGAGAGTTACAACCAACTCAACAGCACATAACAATAGCAACAATTTAACATTTGTTCTCATTTTCAATATTTGTCAAATGGAAAAAAATAATAATAGTTAACTACTCCTTAGGACAATCAAGAAGACAGTAAATTTCCATTAAATGCTAGCTATTTTTTAATAATCAATTTGGTAGAGTAGAATTATAGCATATTTACAAACCCCAGTTTTTATTATTGTGATTCACTGCAAGTTAATTAAATGCTCAATGCTTCAATTTCTCATCAGTAAAATGGGTCTAATAAAAATGTCCTCATACAATTATTATAATAACTAAAAGAAAGAATGTGTCCCCTTCCTTTCATTGAGTTCTGTCAATGGTAAGCACCAGCACAAAATAAAAAGAAGAAAGTCAAGGATGCTTAGTGCCCTGTTTCCCTTCTTAGGTTTTACTTTGCCTCTGTCTTTCAAAATAGTTATTGTTCTTGAAACAGCTATTTCTGTTGTCCTCTCCCTGGGAGGGGATTATAGGTAGATCATTATGATCGGTTCAGAAAAGTGGGTGAAAGGAGACATCAGTCAGTGTAGAACATGTAAAAATAACAATTTTTAATTGTAAAGGGTTCATGAAGGAATGGGAGTTGGGGAGAGGGGAGAATGAGAAGCTGATAGCAAGGGCTCAAGTAGAAAGAAAATATTTTGGAAATTATTATGGCAACAAATATACAAATGTGCTTTCTATAATGAAAGTAATGAGTTGTATGAGTCACCAATAAAATGATTAAATAAAAAAACAGTTATTTCAAATGATGATTTCTTCTTCTGAGTTGCAGTGACCACTCTTTCCTCTTGTTCTGCTTGAATAGAAATGGTAACAGCTTCAACTTCCTTGGGTCCTTAAACTATTTATTTTGGATTTTATATATCCTGATCATTACTTCATAAACAGGCCTTTTGTAAGTAAACTTTCCTCAAAATACTATATTGTGCATATTCCTTGTGTTTCTAGTTGAGATGCTGACTACACAGAAAGTATGCTGTGGTACATAACGAGGTTTAGGAATTTAAGAAGGTTTGAAAATCACCCTTTCAGTATTCTTGCTTTATGAGAAAAAAACAAAACAAAGCAAATTGATGTACCTAACACAAGAATCATTTTAGGATGAGAACATATAAGGGGTGGAGATACTTCAGGTTATAGAGCAATTCTCATAAATATTAGAGAAAATTATGCAATTTTTTCCAACAAACATTCTCATTATGGGAAAGACTACTTCTGATGCCTGAACTATATGCCACTAGACATCTGAGAACCCTGTCCCCATTAGCAGTCCCCATTACTAAATTACCTCTTTATCCAAGTAAGGAATTTGATTCTCTATGCAATGATTTTCAGCATTTCCAGACTCATACACTGGCAATCCTTTTGTTATTGTCATCCTTGCTAAAGTAACCCTAGAATACTGAGTTAACTAGGCTTAGAAAGATACCCAAAAGTTCATATTTTCTGTGATAATTTCAAAAGACTTCTTAACCTGTATCCTGGATGAGGTAACAAATAACAAAAGTTTTCATCAGATCTGAGAATTTTTTATGCTTCTAAGTTAGTTATTGCCTTTAATAAGCTAATTTGTAAACCCCAATGTTTCAAAGCATTTTGTGCTCTATGTGGACTGAATTTTCACAAGGAATACTGTAGCTGTGTAGCATAAGTTTCTCAAAAACATGTGCATTATTCTCTGACTCAATTTAATATTACTGCTGTTGCTATTGCCAGTTCAAACACACAACTAGCTATCCTGGGTGGTGCAGAAAGGAACACCGCCTGGTCCTGTGCCATCTTCAGGATGCTCAAGGCCATTGTTGAAGTAACTGTGCCAATCAACACCATTCAGGCTCTTCCTCCTTGTTTCTGACCCTCTGCTTAACAAACATGACATACTTTTCCAGGGTGACTAGCCCCTCCTGATAACATGTACAAAGTATGTGAGATGAAGTCTCCCATCCTTACTACCAATGAGCATTCTGGCTGCACTGCTCCTGAGAGCTATTTTTCTTTCTTTTGGAAATCTATAGTATATTCAATATTCTTCCTTAGCACCATAAATTCAAAGGCATCGATTCTTTCTCGTTATTTCTTAGATACTGTCCAGTTTTCCTATGCATATGAAGCAATTAAAAATGCCATGGCACGCTGAGTCCCAGTGGCGTAGTGGTTGTGCACGGGACTGCGGCCCACTGGGATGGAGGTTCAATTCCAGCTCACAGGAGCAAAGGCTGGGCCTCCTACTCCCACCACTAGAGGGCAGTGATGCCTAAAAAAATGCCATGGCTTCAGTCAGGTACACCTTAGTCCACAAAGTGTCATTACTAAAGTTTACTAATTGTAAAAGTCTTTGCAAGCAAATATCCTTAATGCTATAGAAAAAAAAGCTTTAAATTCCGTACGGTTCCTTATGTTGGTGACAGCAATCAACATTTGTGCATAGGGAACAATTTGAAGTTTTTTTTTCCTGATTGATGCATTTCTGGACTTCACTCAAAGCTAAGAGCCAGTGGTGTAAGTAGAATTCGGAATAAGTAAAATCTGATGGAAAATGGTATACACCAGGAAAAATGAATTAGCACAAAGTATGCATGGGGAGTTCTGAAAGGAAACATTAAAAGGAAATAAAATGATGAAGTCCTTTGACTTTTGTGCACACTAAAGGAATATTAATTAGGCACACTTTGGCAAATTGCCTCTTATAACAACTGCCATCTGGAATCATAAATGCAATCCGAAGCCTCAACAAAGTATAATATATACTGTGGGATTCAAAGCACAGAACTCACGTGCATTAGTCTGGGTAAACTAGGGAAACAAATCCACAGAAATATATACGCATAAGAGGGAGTGTTATATAAAGGGTAGGTGTATATTAAGAATGAATCCCAGGGGCTGAGTCCCGGTGGTGTAGTGGTTGTGCATGGGACCGCGACCCACTGAGATGGAGGTTCGATTCCAGCTCCACAAAGCAAAGGCTGGGCCTCCTACACCCACCTCCTGAGGGCAGTGATGATCCGCCCCCCCAAAAAAAGAATGAATCCCAATCCAGTGCTGTTCAAGCCCATAAGTTCAACATTAGTCCATATGTCCAGAATCAATCTACAAAGTCCTCCTCAAGCTCACAAAACACATTAAATGATGCTGACTTCAAGAGGAAAGTTGAATCAGTCAGTGATCATGTAAGCATATCAGCGCTGGCAGGGGCTCCACGTGGCTTCTCCAGCACCCAGGCCTGCATCAGGGTATCTCCATGTGGCTTCTCCTCAGGGGTGTCTTGCAGGAAGTGAGACTTATCAGCTGAAGCAGGGAACTGGCCAAGTCAGCTGCACTCTGGTCTGACCATCAGAAAGCAAGAGACCCACCCGAGAACAAGAAAGGTGAGGCTCATGGAGCCATTTATCTCTCCGCCCTTCAATTAATCCCACATGTGTTTATCAGCCAGGTTTGCACAATAAACCTTAACTATCTCAATCTACTGCTTGTCAACTTGGCACCTGTACACAATTGTTTAGGCTAGCAATTGCAGTTAAGTGAAACCTACACCTTAATCCTATCATAGATGAATACAGCATGGTTAAGAGCATTCTCTTTTTTAATGATTTCTAACTGGGCAATATATTTTTGAATAATTTGATTGAGATAAACTTAAATGTAGCTTTACAGAAAATTTGATTAATGGATAACTTTCTTCCTGCCAAACTCAATAAAAGAAACACAACTGTGTATCAGTTCAGAGCTTACAGTTGATGTATTATAAGCAACTTCTACATATTTTTCAAGGGGGAGCTCCCATAAATTTTTCACAAATATATGTTGTATTTTGTTATTCAAATGCTTCATTGGTTCCATGACATTTCTTAACTGTAATTAAACTGTGTCCTGAATCTTACCATACCTGGAAATTGAACTATTCATGCTGCAAATTGAATTCCTCAAAGTGAATCCTTTATAAATAATGTACATTAACATAAAAACTATCTAAATTAAATGAGGTCTTTTCTATTTCTCAAAGGAAGCTTGATTTGCAACTCCATCAACTCCAATAAGACATATCAGAATAAGCAAATGACAAGATGAAACTCAATTTCATAAAAATTAAATTCCATATCTTTCTTAAAGGTAAAGAGCAGTGTACAACTCTTCACCAAAATTTTGATGCCTGGCTTTAGAACCATCATACCTCATTGTAAATCAGAAAGGTGCTCTTTTACAACAGCGTTAACCAAATATCCACAAGTATGTACAAAAATGGAGACCAACACTACTAATAGAAGCTAAAATTAGGAGAGGACTCAAACTCATATCAGAAACAAAACCAGATGTAATAAAATAATGATATATTCATTTTCATTATTGAGTGTGACTTACATAAATCTCAAATTAGTCAAATGGTGTGATTTACACAATACTGCAGGTAGTTTCCAGGTTACAATGTCTGATTTCTGTACAACCTTTAGCTAGGAAACAAGCCCCATAAAATCTACTACATTAAATGTTGACAATGATGCTTTTGAATTATGAGGTTGGGGAATAATATTGGAAATATTGTTGATTTTCAGGAGAACACATCTGTGTTGGGAGTAGTTCAACATGAATAATCCTTATAAATGAGGATGGGGAGACTTTTCCAGATGTACTTTGGGCTTGTTATCATGCTCGGAGAAATGGAGGGACAGAAAAAAAGAGGAAGAATGTAAAGGGTACAGACTGTCACAGTGGCTGCAATAATGGTCTCAATCAAGAACAATTTTGAACCTGGCATAGGGCCAGCTACTGTTCAGTGATGTTGTGCATGTGCCATCTATGAGTCAGAACCAACGCCATGGCACAGAAACCAACACCTTGCTAAGTCCTTCTGTTCGTTCTAGTAGTTTACTTGCTGAATTTATCAGAGAGTTTACATGTAGGATCATATCACCTGCAAATAGACAGTTTTACTTCTTCTTTGCCAATATGGATGCATCTTCTTTCTCTTTCGTATCTTATTGCTCTGGCTAGAACCTCTAGTCAATATTGAATTGGAGTGGTAATAAAGAGCATTCAGATAGGGTTCCCATTTGTAGGGGAATTAGTTCATCTGCTCTTAATTGATAATAATATTGCCCATGGATTTTGGCACATGCATTTAGTTATGCTGATGAATATTCCTTCTATACCTATTTTGATGGGTGCTGGGTTTTCTCAAATGCCTTTATGTATTGATTGATAAGGTCATGTAGTCCTTTTCTTATGTTTTAATCATTATAAGTGGGCTCTTCCATACCTTATAACATTCCATACATCAATTGCATCAAGCATATTTGTACATATATTGCCATCATAATTCCCAAGCATTTTCTACTTGAGCCCATGGTATAAACTCCACTCCTTTGCCCTCCCACCCTCATGATTCCTTGATCAATTATGTATTATATATTATTATTATTATTATTTATCTTACACTATCCATTGTCTCCCTTAACCCACATTTCTGTTATTTGTCCCCTTCAGGCGGGGGTGTCTATGTATCTGATCTTCTGATGGGTTCTTCCTTGCTCACCCTCCCCCTCTCTGACCACACCCTACCCTCATGATATCGCTATTCCCACTACTCTTCCTGAGGGAATTATCTTTCCTGAATTGCATATGTTGAGAGTTCTTATTTGTACCAATAAGTGTTCTCAGTCTAGCAGAGAGTGACCTCTACGAATGGAAGAATGCCCCATGGTTGTGGATCAGAAGTCTCAGGATAGTAAAGATGGCAATTCTACCCAAGGAACTATATGAACTTAATATTATCCTAATATAGATACCAACATCTTTTTTCAAGGAATTGGAAAAATGGACTACCAACTTCATATGGAGAGGGAAGAAGGGCAGAATTAGCAGAACACTCCTCAAGAAGAAAGAAAAACCAGGAGGGCTTGTTCTACCTGATTTTAGAACCTATTATACAGTCAGAGAAGTCAAAACAGTGTGGTATTGGTATAATGACAGATATTCAAACCAGTGGAAAAGAAACAAAAATCCAGAAACATGTCTCCAAAATGTCAAATGAAAATCAGACACCCTCTTCCACAAATAGTGCTGAAAAAAATGGATATCTACCTGCAGAAAAATGAAGCAAGAGCCTCACCTCACTTCAAGCATAAGAATAGTTGAAGTGAACCACAAAACTCAAAGAAAACCCCTAATATTGGGGGCATAACCTGTGGAATTGGGTCAAACCTAAGAACTCTGGTGCAGGGAATACACAGGCTTTCAGAAATAGGGAAATACATAAGCACAAAGGAGACGGGAATTGACAAGTGGAATATTCTGATGATAACACACCTGTGCACCAAGAGAATAAAAAGATAGCCAATGGACTGGGAAATATCTTTAGCAATGACACATCAGACAAAGGATTTATTACTAAAATATGTAATACTCTGCTATCATACAACATGAAAAGAACACACAAAGATACCACGGAGAAGTGGGCAAAAGACCTGAACCGAAGTTTCACATGAGTAGAAATCTAAATTGCTAATAAGCACATGAGAAAATATGATCCAGAAGTACAAAATAAACCAAGGCCAGACATCTGTGCTCCAGTGCTCATCATGGTCCAGTTCATAACTGCAAAGACCTGGAAACAAACTAAATTTCCATCAACTTATGGGCAGATTAAAAAATTCTGGTGTATAAATACCATGGAATACCACATAGCCCTAAAAGGCAGCAATGAATGCATGAAACACTTTCTCTCATGGGAAGAGTTGAAGAAAACTAGGCTAAATGAAGTTAGCCAAGCACGAAGGGATAAGTACAACATGCGTCCACTGAAAAGCTCAAAAAGTACAATGGGCACAGAGCAGAACCTACTTGATGCATAATTCCTGGGTTGAGGTCCAGACACATTGGCAGGGCTCTTAGCCAATTCAGGCATGCATATGGCAGCCAACTGAAAATAAGGGAGAAAGAGAGGGGAAAGACAGGAAAAAAGAATAAAAATGAGGATGGTAGAGAAAAGGGCACTATTATACTCATGGGGAGAGTATTTTTATGTTGCCACAGGAAAAGGATAAAGGGACCAGACCCCATCCCAGAGCATCTAGCCTTGAGGACACGCACTGGCATGAAGCAGCAAACTAACAGAAAGTACAACAGGACCAGACCCCAGTAGAGCTATGTTGAATCCCTCCACAGAAGAAGACAATACAGAGGACAGTACTGAAGGTATAGCCAAGGGAGAGGGGTGGGATGACAGGAGGGAGGCAGATAGACAGAGTTGACCTCATCATGGCCCATCAAGACCCAGAGAGGACAGTGCATAGAGAGGGCCAGATGGCCAGCCCCACCACAAGATAAGAAATACCCACACTGACTCGTAGCTCCAAGGGGGATAGGACTGGAGACTTGTGCAAAAAGTGTGCCTGGTCTGCCTTATGCACAAAAAGAGTAAAACACAAAGGGAGTACAACTGGGAAGCAATGGAAGCAAAGTAACCAAGTCCCCAAGGTCCTGAAAATGGACTTCTGACTTACGGGACAGGGTTTGACAGCTCATCAGACTTGATCAGAAAACATACGTATGGGTCAGCAGACAGACCTGGAATTATCTATTGTTTTGTTTTGTTTTCCTTACTCTGATTTGTTTTGTTTGTTTTATTATGTTTTTGTTTTCCTTTTCTTTTACCCTATGTTTACTGATCTATTATAGGCAGGACAAACAATCCTGAAGAGAAAACAATGGGACCAACGGCTCTGGGAAGACTTTGGAGAGGAGGGAGCATGGAGAGCAGTGGGGAACCAACAAACTCAGAGATAAGAGAGCAACAAGAAATCTAAATTTGATGGTGGGGAAGGCGTATAATGCCGAATCAGATTTGATCAAGAGCAATGTATCTGAGAGACTATATTAAGAGATAAATGGAGGATGAGCATGATAGCCATATAGAAGAAATGGAAGAAGGAAATGGATGTGGAAATGGAGGAAGGAAATAGGAGGCAAAATCTATTTATAGAGGTATACTATAGGCATGTATATATGTAAATATATTCATTCATAATGAAAGGGATAGAGGCTAATGGGTGTATATTTATATATTAAGTATTAAGATAGCAGATAGACTTTGGATCTCTACTCAAGGCGTCCCTTAACACAAGAACACTTTATTCTGCTAACCTGGCACTCTTTGATACTCACCTTCCTGACATGATCATGAAGAGAAAATGGGTGCATAAGCAATTGTGGTGAAGAGAGCAGATAGTGCCTGGCTATCAAAAATATATAATGTCTGTGGTATTAAAGGCTTGATGTTCAACAAGCAGCCATCTAGCAGGGAAGCAAAAAGCCCACGTGCAAGAAGCACACCAGCCACTAGGATCATGAGGTGTAGACAGGATTATGTATCAAAAGATCCCAAACAAACAATTATACGGAGAACCCCCAAAAACAACTATATGGAAGTGAACATGGGGGGTTTGAGTGGAGAGCCAAAGTCCATCTGTAGATAACTGGATATCCCCTCCCGGAAAGGTTATAAGGGTGGGATGATTCAGCCCAAGTGTAGTGTAGCACTGAAGAATCACACATCATTCCTCGAGTTCCTGAATACTTCCTCTCGTTGCCACTACCATGATCCAGTTTGATGTTATGTTTTGCTTATGTAGTGGATTATAATGGCTGTTTTTCTAATTTTGAACTCTCTTTACATACTTGGAATCAGGGTTCTTGGCCATGGTTAATAAAGTTTTTATTGTGTGGTTAGCTTTTATTGGGTAAAATTTGTTGAAAGATTTTCATCAGATTATGAGAGCTATCGATCAATAATTTTCATTCATAGTGGTGTGTTTGCCTTCTTTGAGTATTGTGAATATGTTTTGTGCATAGAATGAATTCAGAAACATCCCATCCTTGTCTATGTTCTGTAATGTTGATTAAAACTGGTCTCAGATTTTCCCTAACATTCTGTAGAATTTCCCATTCAAGCCATCTCGGTCATAGTTTTCCTTTTCTCATTGGTAGTTTTGTTTTTCGAAGGATTTGTTCAATTTCTGCTTTTGCGATGGATCTGTCACTTTACATTTTTTATCTCAAATTATGGTAGTTTGGGAAGTTATAATATTTCTAGGAATCTGTCTAATTTTTAAGCTTTAAGATATATTCAAATATACGTATTTGTAGAATTCTGCTATCATTCTTTTTATTGCCCATTTAATTTCTTATACATATTATGTGCATCTTTTCCTTGGTCACATTCACCAGTGGTTTATCAATATACTAATTCTTTCTAGGAACCAATTTTAATATTTACTGATTCCTTCTATGTTTTTTTATTTTGGCATCACTGCTCTCTGGTGGTCATGGGAGCTACTCAGCCTTGCTCCTGGAGAGCTGCCACTGGATTTGAACCACCATACCCGTGTGCTGCAGTCCCACACTCAGCCACTAAGCCACCAGGGCTAAGCCCTCCTTTTATGTTTTTTAGTTTGTAATTTGGTATTTGTTTATTTCTGTTCTATTAATCCTTATTTCCTGTCTTTGGGTGCATATAGATTTTTTTGTTGTTATTTTCTTTTGTCTTTTATCTTTTTTTCTTACTATTTTCTCTGAGTTGTGGGAGATATTGGGTTGAGGTATGTGTTCCTAGAAAATTTCCTCTGGAAACTGTATTTACTGTGTTCCAAAGATTTTGACATGTTGTGTTTTCATTTTTGTTTGATTCAAGGAGTTTTTATTTCATTTCTCTTTTTTACTCAGTAATTTGCAAGCAATATGCAATTCAGTTTCCATGTATCTAAGCCAGCCCACTCCGACTGGTCTTCCTATTGTTACTTTCTAATTTCATAACAATATGATCTGAGAAGATACTTTCTAATATTTTGATGTTTATAAATTTATTCATACTTGCTTTGTAACCCAACACATTATTCTAAAACTTATTCTATATGCACTTTGAAAAGATGTATATTGTGTTGCTGTTGAGTGGAGTCTTCTAAGGTCAAGTTGGCTGAATGTGTTATTTGGATCTTCTTTATCTTTGTTGAGGTCTTTAGTATCTGTTCTTCCATACAAAATGATGTGGTAAATTATTTTATTACTTTTGTGATAGTTAGAGATATATTTTTGTGTCAATATGGCTCCTGTGGGATCATATAGCCAGAGTTTAGCCTGTCATTTAGGTCATAACATGGTTATAAGTGACTCTTTGAGGCCGGCCTCTTTCTCTTTATCCCTGGTGATCAGATCAGGGAGCTACTACCTGAGTTAACTGCTCTGCTCAACTCTCTGCTGGGCCAAACCAACTCATGGTGTGGTCGAACTTGCCGCTGTGCAACACATCACTACTTCTTGAGACTCCATCATGACCTACCTTGCTAGGTTGTGGCTGTACTACTGGCCTATGTTATGCCTTGACATATCATCTCCCTGCTTTTACCACTCCACCTTACCATTTCTGCTACCTGTGAGCTGACTTACCATAGACCATCCCACCAGCTACTTCGCTGTCTGCTTCCTTGACCTTGGACAAGCAGCTGGTTTGAGTTGGAAAGCTCTTCATTATATTAACTGTGCCATGAAATTGAGGACTGAGTCTTCTGTACCACTGTGTGAACTAATTAGAATTATAAACCTACCCTTTTATAGGTAATCATGTGTCCTTGATTTGTTTCTCTGGAGAACCCTGCTTAACACAACTTTGGCGTTACATATCTCATTTTTTCAATTTTGGAGGACATTCAATAGGCTCATAGGTGGTTAATTCAATTAGATCCTCTTGTTTGATAGACCCTTGAGCATTATGTAATATCCCCCTTGGTTTTTGCTTTGTTTGTCTGAAAGCCTATTTTATCAGAAGTTAATATTGCTATTCCTGTTATTTTCATTGATATTTGTTTGATATGTCTTTTCATCCTTTGATATTTAATTTATTTTTCTCTATATCTCCAAAGTGTGTCTCTTGTAACCAACATGGTGTTGAGTCATATTTTATTATTCATTCTGTTACTTTCTATTATTTTGACTGGTATATTTAATCTACTTATATTAAGCATAACCATGATGGGTATGAAAGTTCTGTTGCTCTTTTGTTGGATAGTTTTTTAGGGAGTGGGACCAATGATCTCTTTGCTCCATATATATTTCCAGAAGGCCTGATGGTGTACCATTAATCCTCGGGCTGCGATATGCATGAAAATCACCAGCAACTCCATAAGAGAAAGATTGGGATATCTACTCCAGTAAACAGTTACAGTCTCAGAAATCCACCGGGGTGGATTCGAGACAATTTTAACTCAAGGGCAGTAAGTTGAGAGGTTTTCTCACCTATTTTTTAAAACCAGATTATTTGGATTATACCTAGTATATAGTTCTGTGATCCGAATTAGAGCTATCTAAATTCTGCACTTCTCAGTTTCTTTCTCATAAATTCGAGGTACTTCATAAGATTCTAGTAAGATGTGGATAAGTTAATATGTGAAAAGTTTCATTAGACTCTTTACATATTATACAAATACCAATAAACAGTAATATTGTATTCATGGAATCAACTTTTGTTTTAGTGCTACTGAATCTTTGTTTGCTTTTCTCTTTGGTGAATTTTGCTAATTTTCTTTAATATAAACTTGTAATTTATTATTATCTTTTATTTTTAAGAAAGTCCATTTTATCATGATAGTGCCATGATTTCTTCTCCATTTGGAAGTTCTTTAATAACATTATTTCTTCCCTCTTTTTGCTTTACTCTTGTCATTGTTTACAAATTGATAACTCTGGTACTTTATATTCTAATAGGTTTGTGTTAGTCTGGGTAGAGTAGAGAAACAAATCCATAGATACTCACATGTGTATAAGAACGAGTTTTGTACATTTAGAAAACATCCCAGCTCAGTACAGATCAAGTCCATAAGTCCAATATTAGCCATTATATCCTATATCAAGCTATAAGTTTCTTTTCAGACTCATGAAACATATGCAATGATGCCAAATTCAAGAAGATCACAGGCCAGTGGGTGGGAAGTTTGTGGATCCAGTGGTGTTGTAAGCATCTCAGTGCTGGCAGGGCTCTGCAGGAGGCACCTCCAGCTCTCAGGGCTCTGGCTATACCTGGGTAACTTCTTGTGTCTTCTCATCAGAAATGCATCACAGGGAGTCATCCTGTCTCCTGCCTTCATTGAGCTATTTATCTCTTTTCCACTTCCAAATGAGGTCATGAAGCTATGATCTGATTGACAGGCTAGACTCCACCCCTTCACTCTGAATCCTCAAATTGACACCAGATTATGTGACTACCACAAGGTTCATTTTATTTTGATACATCTGCATCTCAGGGGTGAAGTTGTCCTGTGTCTTAGTCTCAAGTTATTTTCTGCCATTGCTATGTCACTTTTGAAAGGACTCCTGCAGCATTTCTGTAAGCTTTGTCTGAATTTCACAAATGCTCATAATTTCTACTTATACAGACATATCCTGGTTTCACCTTTGGATGTAAGGGACAAATTTTCTGGGAATATAATTACTGCTCAGAATTTTTTTTTTAATTTTAGAAATATTTTCTTTCCTGGAATTTTTTTCTTTTAGGTTTGTCATTTCATTATCTTCTTGCTTGCCTATCTTTTGTTTGGAAAACAAAGTTTATAGGCTTATTCATTTTCATTTTGTATTTTTCACAAGCTGCCATTAGGGTTTTTATTTTCAAGTTTGGACATTTTTTATGATATATCTTGATGACTTGGGGGGGCAGGGGTTCTGGCCTGTTTGAAATTCATTTATCTTTAAATGCTATTCTTTTTTAGCTTTCATAGTTTATTAATTCTCTGGTGAAATATCCACATAATTAATGTAGGTCAAGTCACTGAAGAATCTTTATTCTTTCTTTTGCCAGCACCAATGTTGCCTTTTGCAGTACCCCTGGCTCTCTTCAATATCTTCTTGTATTCTCTGCATTGTTTTCTTGAAGTCTTTTTCGTCTCATACAGGCCATGTGATGTAAGTCTGTGTTTCAGTCAATTTTTCTTTGCATAATCCAAAGAATCACACATCAAACTCAAGCCAGTAGTTTTGCCACTACCAAAATAAGTTCTAAATACAAATATAAATATGACGTCTGGTGTGGTCTTGTTCATTTTGGCTAGTTTTTCACAAATTTTTGACTTAAGCATTGTTGTTTTCCCAGAGAAAAGGTCATCAATGACCACTTGATTTTGCTGAAGGAGTCAGTTGGTCACAAACCTCCTGGTCTAGATAGATGCCAATTATGGTGGTGGAGAATGCTCAAGCTGCCAGAGACGGTAAGGCATATGTTTAACTTCTTATTATATTAGAAGCTTTCTCCCAACAAATCTTGGACAATTTTCTCAATAAATTTGTATCTCTTTTTGTTCTGGATTACTGATCACAGGTAAGTTATTCATCTGGATGGAATCCCACATAATTCTTAGGCTTTCTTCATTCTTTATTTTTGACTGTGCCTATAACAGATTAGTAGTGAGAAATTTAACTTCAATCTCACTAATTCTATCTTTCCCTCATTAAAATTTACTTGCTTGTCCTACCAATGCAAGATTTACATTTGAAATCTTAGTATTCTTCTTCTGGGTCTTTGTTTGCTATTTTTGTATTGTTTCAAATATTCCATTTATCTTGTCAATTTGCTCTCGTATTGTTTCCTTGAATTCTTTGAGAGTTCTGTCTATTTTCCTTGATTGTGTCAATGAGTTCCTTGGTATGGTTTATGTTTTCCTTGATATATTTCTTAGTTTATTACTGATTCATTAGCATAATTCTTTGAATGACTTATAGATAGTTTCTATACTATTCCTTCCTCCATAAGATTCTCTGTCCATGTATTTGCGGTCCCTTACTTGAGTCATCTTGTTCTTTTTTTATGCTTGTGTAATTTGAAGTTGACTGTTATCTTGAAGTTACTGTGACACTTTTGCATTTATTTGTGAATTGCATGTGCACTTCCTTCAACCTGACCTCTTGGTTTGCTTTGTAATATATCTCTCAGTGCAATCAGCAGCGATTCAGATTGATTTGGGAGCATGTGAGAATATGCACACAAGTTTCTGCTTGCTGGCCATGCAGAGAATGAGGGCAGAGGGAGAAGGTGGCAAATGCTCAGTCAGTAAGGTGACAGATGTGGCAGGTGTGGTTGGGTAGCATCACTATGTTCTGACTTATAAAGGAAAGGATGTGTATGTGATAGAAAAAAAACAACAAAAGAAAATGTGTAACTGTGTTCACAGCCATCATCACACCATCTTCCCTCGCTAATATGAGTGCCACTGCCCAGAGTTCCCTAAACTTGAGCTGGACAAGAAGGGAGGTAAGTGAGGCAGTATCACTGCAATGACTTGCCTCCAAGAAAGCTGGTTGACAGCAAATCAAAAGTTGACAAAGCACGCGTGTAGCACACAGCTATAAATGCCACTTGGAAGAGCGTACCATCCATTGCATGGGTGAAGAAACCTTACTAGTACAGATCTGGTCCTGTGACTATCCTGTCAGTAGAGGATATCAGAAGCCCACCGAACTTTTGATTCACACACTTTCCAGCATCTGGCACAAGAAATTCCTCAGGACTTAAAAAAGGGTCTGTGCTTCCAGCACACAGAACTCTAACCTTGTGCTACCCAGGCCAGACCTGTAACAATTATGGCAAAAGAAATCCAGCTAGCATTTTTTGCATATGGAGAACATGCTGAAGAATCCAGTATGGAGGTAAAGGTTCCATTCTTTACACACACAAGAGAACTCTCCTTGTTATTGGTAGTTGTGATCATTGGGTTTTATTTGTATTTTCCCCATAGGTAAAAAGGTAATTAAGTAAGTATATGATTGCAAATGGAAAAATAGGGGACGGAAATCATGTATCTGCAGTTTTTCCGTTTTCATTTGTGTGCGGAATTTTTATATAATGTGGGTACATAAAGCATTAATGCAATTCAAGAGTTTTCAGTGAACATATTTCAGCAGTCCAACTTTATCAAAATTATAAATAAACCTGTTAAATTTTTCTGGACAATGCCAGCATTTAGATTTGATAAAAACAAGTAAATTACTTATTGCTGGCAACAAAATGGTGTTGACAGCACTTGCATTATACAGTAGATTCCATCCATTAACTATACATTTCTAAGCAAGCAAATGCATGCTTTAATGCAATGTTTCTTCTGTACTGTTCCTGTAAATTTGCTATTAAAATAAATTATACTTTACAAAAAAGAAAAGACAATGAGGCAAAGTAAATATATGCAATATAAGAGAAAGATAAGAGTGAGAAATAAAAAGATAAGGAAAGGAAAGAAAAAATCTCTTGTACAAGCACGACCATAATGAGAACACAGCATCTATTCCAAGGAAGTGTGGTTATGGACTATGAACGTAGTACAGGTATGTGCTGAGGACCCTGGTCTTGGCAAGGGTGATTGTTCACATTACTGTAGGTTGCACTACCTACCATATTAGAAGCAGATGTGGCCATAACCAACCATGAAGGTGGAAAGAGTTCTGAGCCTACACCATAGGAATGGACAGTGCCATTAAGAAAGTGTTTAACATACTCAATCCCCCAGAACAAGCCTCAGACCACAAAAAAGTACAAGAATGGATACAGGAGCAACAAGGTAGTTGGGCTAGATGGAATGTACATAAAAAAGAAGCAACTATTGGGTGGGTGGGGTCACTTTCCATCATCTGAACATTATATTGTATAAGGGGGAAGATCATATCACTCTACTTGCCAGGAAATAGTGTGAATACTAGAAAAATCCTGGGTGAATAGAGCCAATTATCTGATTCTTGCTCTTATCAGAGTGCAACTTGCAATAACTAAGAATGACTGGGCCAATCAACAATTCACTGCTTCAAATGTCTCTTTATTCACCAGTTTCATTATGTTTCCTATTCTAATCAGTATTTGGTGTACTTATCATTTCCTTTGAAGCTTTGGGTTCCAGGATAGTTATCCACATATAGTTCACCTGATTTATCAGATTTTCTAGCGGACCTTTTGGCTAATATATAAGCCTAGTGAGGTAGTTACATAATCTGTTGTCAACTTGAGATCATTAAGAGCAAAGGGATGAATTTTATCCTGTAAATCAGATCACAGCTAGACGACCTCATTTGGTGGTGCTGAGGAGATTAATATCTCACTGGGCCTGCAGAGAAGCTTTATGGAGGTTTGCTACAGCCCCGGAGCTAGAGGAGTCAATGTGGAGACCCCTGCCAGCATTTAGATGTTTCTATTGTCACCGGATTCACAAGACTTCCCATCCACTGGCCTGTGATCCTCCTGCATTTAGCATCATCGCATGTGTTGCGATGTGTTGTGAGTCTGAAAAGGAAATTAAAATTGGTATCGGATATACAGGCTAATATCACACTTCTGGACTTGATCAGGATTGAGCTGGGTTGTTTTTTTTTCTCTCAATATCCCATTGCTTTTTTACATAAAACTCTTTCTTATACACATATGAGTGTCTCTGAATTTGCTTCTCTAGTCAACCCACAATTATACACCTAGTCCATCATATTGGATTCAATTCTTCCTGATTTAATTTATATTTTAATAAATGAATAAATAACCTAATTTGTGAAGGGAATAAAATAATCACTGGTATACATTCCAACTCTCAGACTAAGTACTCACAAGATACTGGGATATTTTTAGAACCAACACTGGCATTTTGACAGTCCAGAGGATGTTATTTGACTTGGAAATATAGGAAACCTCCAGAAACTTAAAAAGAAAACAAAACATATAACCTCCTCCCAGGGGACAAACAACATAAAAGTGGGTGAAGGGTGACTGAGATCTATGTAAGATATAAAAATAATAATCTATAACCTATGAAGTGTTCATGAGGTAGGGAGAGGGAAAATTAGGAGCTGATACCAAGGGCTCAAGTAGATGGAAAATGCTTTGAAATGATGATGGAAGCATACATACAAATGCGCTTGACACATGGATGAATATATGAATTGTGATAAGAGCTTTAGGGTCCCTCAACAAAGTATTTAATAAAAAAAATCATCCTACACGACCTCAAGAGAAATAAAATCATTTTATAACAGTTTATTAGCATATGAGGGTATTCCCAACTATAGCCAGTGACCAAACGTATGTCCTATTACTTATCAGAGAGACTTTAATATTGATGTTATTCAGGGACACACATTAGAAATGTTAGGGAAGTTATGGGTTCATTCCCCTATCCCAGAATTCAGAATTTACCCAGGAGCAAAATGGCCTTCAAGATACAAATTAGGGGTTGAAGAACAGGTTTTCACTCTCTTTAGTTGTATTGGAGCTGATAGGTCTGTCAGCAAGGGACACAAAGTAGTCAATACATCCTACCAGTCTTATGTGAAAGAGTAAGTATTTCCAAGATAAGTACCAAAAAACTAAACTTAACCTGAAGGAACTCTAATTCATTGAATCCAGACAACAAGTTATGGAAGAGTTGCATAAAAGCTCTCAAGTATTTAGTTGAGTCCTGGTGGCGCAGCACTGCGGACCACAGGGTTGACAGTTCAAATCCAGCAGCAGCTCTCCAGAAGCAAGGCTGTGCTTCCTACTCCCACCAGGACAGTGTGGATAAAAACACTCTCATGTATTTGTAACTTTCTTTAAAAAATTCTCATCTTATCACACTCATCACATGTTAATGATGAGTGTGATGAGCATATTGCCATAAATTAACACAATGTAGTTTGGCACTTATTTACAATGAGACCAAATGTTAGGTTTGCAAAGGATGAAAATACTTTTGGTTGTATGTGCCAGACTCTGCTATACATATTTGAGTTCATTTTTACTTTTCTTTCCAGAATCATTTAGTCATCATTGCCTAAGTATTATTCCAGGTACTAAGAATACATCACTGGACACAAGAATAATAAATTCCTGTCACTGTATAATTTACGTACTATGAGGAGAGCCAGACAGTAAAATTCAAACATAAAAAACAATACATTATATATAATATTGGAATTTAACAAAAATAATATGGAAAGTAAAATGCAGGTAAAGAAAATTAGGACTGTGGGTATGAAGTAAGTTGCAATGAGAAAATCAGACTAATACTGTAGCCCTCACTAAACAATGTGGGAAAGAATAATCTAGTAAAAGGGAATAGAAAATACCTTATCTGATGAAGCAGGAAACCAATAGAAAGGCCTGAGAGGCCATCCCTATTAACAATTAGATGGACAGCCCTGCCTTGTCCCAAAAGAATTCATTTCAGAGGACAGCACTGAAGCTACTGCTCAAGGAGAGGAATGTGTCTGGTCAGAGCACACAGGAGCAAACGAGGGGCGGGGGACAAAGTGAAGCACATCCTGGCCCACCAAGCCCCCATCATGGTCCTAATTCTACCTTACAAACCTGGATAGACCAGAGCATGTACATGAGCACAGATAAGAGCTGAAACATAGGGAATCCAGGACAGATAAACTACTTTGGGCCAA
This sequence comes from Nesogale talazaci, assembly GCA_004026705.1. Lineage (NCBI taxonomy): Eukaryota > Metazoa > Chordata > Mammalia > Afrosoricida > Tenrecidae > Nesogale > Nesogale talazaci. The sequence goes on from PVJH01003254.1 coordinate 60,060, forward strand.
TATTGAAAGTAGCCACACCAGGAGGGTAGGGCAATGGGGGTGGGAGGGATAGGGATGACTGATCACAATAACCTGCCTATAACTCACTCCCAGGGTAAGGGAAAACAGAGATTAAAGGAAGACATCAGACAGTGCAAGGCAGGAAAAATTGTAAAGTATTAGGGGTTCATGAGGGAGGGACTGAGGAAAGGAGGGAAGATGAGGGAGGGGGAAATGATGAGCTGATACCAAGGGTTTAAGTAGATAGAAAATGCATTGAAAATGATGATGCAACATTTTTATAAATGTGCTTGAGATGTTGTATGCATGTAGGCATTATGATAAGACTTGTATGAGCCCCCCAAAAATAATGTTTTTTTTAAATAAATGAAATGCCTAATGTAGTCAAGGAAAAGCAATGTAGTCAATGTTTTTGGGTGAAAATGAGTGTGAGGAGAGAAAGAAGATGAAACTGAAGAAATAGAAGATATGAGCATATTAAGTTGTATTGTATAGGACATTGTAAGGACTTTGACTATACCAAGAGAAGATAATCCAATAGAGGGCAGGGCGTTCAATAGTACAGTGTCATTCTATGACTTATGTTTTAAAAGGGCATACTGGCTATAGTGTAGATAATAGCTTTAAGGTGTCCAGGAAGAATGCATAGACCAATTAAAAGGCTACTGAAATAACCCAAGAATGGATTGATAGTGGTTCGATAAACAGGCCGAGCAAGGGAGATGACAAGTGGTAGGATGAATCCTGCATGAGTTTCTTGAATAACTGAATGTTGCCTGTTAAGAAAGAAGGGAGATGTGGCAGTCATGTGCTTATGTAAGTGTAGGGGTGGAGTCTAGCCTGTTAATCTGGAGATAGCCATTGAGTAGCCAATGAGGCCTCTGTGTGAGCATGGCTTTCTCCTGAGACTTCTGGGAAATCTCATGATATTTCCCTTGTGGAGATGAGAAGCTGTCTCCCTAGTTGTTGGGAGTTAATCTCAGAGACGATGAATCATGGACAAGACAAGATGGCAGTGTCTGAAGAGTCGGAAAAGCCACATGGCTTTGCCCTGATGGAGCCAGACCTCTGAAGCTGAGAGGCCATGTGGGGACCCCTGCCAGTGATGAGTTGCTTCTACCACCACTGGATGCTGTTGATGAACCCTGAACTCTGGAAGTAAGGAGCCATGAGGTGACCCCTGCCAGCGCTGGGATTCTACACCCATTGACCTGTGACTTCATGAGTCAGAAGGAGACATTATAGACTGGTATCGGGCATATGGACTAATATCGGACTTAAGACTTTGAACTGGACTGGGTTGGAATGCTTTCTCAGTGTCCGATTCCTTTTGTATATAAACCCTTTCCTTATATCCATATGCATGTCTATGAAATTTGTTCCTCTAGTCTACCTGGAGTGTCACAGGAGACGAAGCTGTTTGCCAGGTTTTCATCTATATAATTGGGTGATGGAAGGCCATTTACCAATAGAACCAAGGCAATGGGTAAGGAGAATATCAGTAATTCCATTGTGGACACATGAAGTTTGAGATGCCTATTAGATGTCCAAAAATAAACAGGAATAAGCTATTGAAAATACAAGTTAGGGTCTGTGGTATAACTCTGGGATTACAAAGTCAATATTGGTGTCTTTGATCTATAGGATAGTAGTTAAATCTGAAGAATTAATGACATCACTAAAAGAGTGATTGCAGGGGCTGAACCCCGGTGGCGTAGTGGTTGTGTGCGGAACTGCGGCCCACTGGGATGGAGGCTCAATTTCAGCAGTGGGGCTGGGCCTCCTACTGCCACCACCAGAGAGCAGTGATGCCAAAAAAAAAAAAATAAATAAAAACAAACAAATAAAAGAGTAATTGAAAATAGTAAAAAAAAATAACTAAGCTTAAGTGCACTCTTGTTTTAAGAGAAGAAGGCAATATTGATGAAAAAAGAAGATAGTTTGACCAGTGGGTCCTGGGGAAAAATAACCAAGTGTGTGTTGTTTCATAGAAATCAGGTGTTACATTGCTGCTACTGAATAAAGTAAAATGAGACTTGAAATTTATGTAGATAAAGGTCCTTGATAACAACACTGACTAATTTTTTTCAGAGAAATCTTGAAGAAAACAGTCCAATTGTTAACAGGTTCAAAAGAAAGGAAGAGGAGGATTTGTCATCAGTTGTCTATGATGTTAAGCAGTTTTCCTTTAAAGAATAAAGAAGTGGGAGTGAATTGATCAGGGCTCAAGAATTGCTTGTCCAATAAGATGGGAGAAATACAGCACATTTGTATGTGGATAGGAATCAGGAATCATCAAGGAGAAGTAAATCCTTGTACATCAAGATGACTTGGAAGAGAAAGGCATAAAATATACTAATATAAAGTACAAGAACAGTTATGTGAGTCAATAGAACTTACTTTTGAGTCAAGACCATGTTTTCTGTCCTCTTCTGTCCTTATTGCTCATCCACCCCTAGAATATTCAATACATTTTCACACAGGTAATTATCATTGGTGCAATGGAAAGAGAAGAAGCGGTAGGATTTTAATCATATTTAAGTTACAGCTTCATTTCTACCCTAGGAAAATTACTTCACATCTCTGATATTCTACTTTTTCAACTATAAATCAGACAGTAAGGAAAATGGCTGAGAGATTTTGTGACTTATTGACTAATGCTATATTATTTTGAAAATACTTTTAGTTATAGATAGATAATTCTGGTCAACTGAAATGCCATGAAAAACTCACCATGCAAATACATTAAGATAGAAATACATTAGATAATGTGTAAGTAAGTAGGAAATATTGCCAACTCAATCACTCACACACTCTGAAAACCTTTGAGAAAGTTCTACGGAGTCTCTAGAGCACTGAGGAGTTTAATTTGAATATAAGTACACTCTATAAATACACATATTAACACCCTCCTCAAATCTGTATGTCACATTTCAATGCCCTTACTGCTAAATATGACTTGCTTTCTGCAGAAAAGTATCTCTGCAGTTTGTTTACAAGAACAGGAAACAGCAAACTCCACAGACCTTGTCTCAAGCTCAGTCTCCACATAAGATATTTTTCTTTCTCACCTTCATTCTCAGATTGTCATAGTATAGAGCCATCTGTTCCCCATATTCATGGGATAACAGGGAAATCCATCAAATCTTCAAAAGTTACATTTTCTTGCCTCTTCCCTAAAAATGGGCATTTTGTTATCTCTTTCCTATCTGATCCTTCCACCACTTGCCTGTCACTTTGAAGTACTATAGTAACTTGCATGTCTCTAGAAACTATGCCATTATTATTTTTAAATCCAAGAAGGGTCACTCAAAAATCATAGAGCTGACATACTAAGATCAGACCAGAAGAAGGAATAGACTGTCCACTTTCGAGAATTTTTTTTTTACTGTGGAAAAGATTTATTCATCTGTACAAGTTGAATTGGGTACACCGCTGGCTACCTGTTAGAGCAAATTATGCAAATTTCCTGGCAGCAGTATTCCTTCCGCGCCCCCCCCCCCCCGACACACACACACACGTCAGAACTCGGGCGCAATATGACATTCTCCAATTGCCCATTAGTGTTTTGTTCGTGTTTGTCTCTTCCCACACCTCAAAATACAGAGAGGTTTGTGAGCATCAACCAGTCATTTACAGAAGCCATGAGATAGAGATATTTATACACATTATACACTTATAATTGAAGTACTTGGACAAACACTACCAACATTTATGAAAAGCAGGGGTTAGCTTTAAGATCCATAAGAACTACATGAATTATCATAAACATGCTACTCATGTCTCCCAAAACCAAAATGGGGGAAATCGTTCACTGTCACTCTGCCAACTGCCACAGACCAAAACAGGCTATCCCAAAGGGCCAGGAGTCCAATGTCCATGTCAAAGAATGCATACATGAGCTAAACTGAGTTACTCATTGGAGGATATTAAAAGTAAGACCAAACTCCCTTAACACATCAATGCTAATTTAAAGGCATCATCAGAACAAACAGATTTAACTATAAATTGGCAGGGGCTCCTTTCTGTGAGCAGAAGTTTTCTTAATACTAAATGAGTATCTGTCCACAAACATCCTAAAAACGCTGTGGAAGCGTGTTCCTTGTTATAATGGAAAGGGGTTTCTCCAGGTTTGAGGATAGACGTTGAGTTCCCAGACTGTCTGGGAGGCCCAGGTTCCCAGTAATTCAATAACCCATAGGAATATTTAAGTAAAAAGAAGATCAGAAGCAGACCTTGTATCAATATATACTAAAATAGATGGATTATTTTTAATATTACATGATAAATGTAAATCATGAATCAAATGTACTTCTAAAGGGAGACCTATTTTAGGTTACATTTGAAAAAAAAAAAGGAGACTGCAAACTGTGCATGCTTACCGCAACATTACCTGGGAAAGCCAGTGAGTCTGTTTCTGAGGCAATCGTTTGTGAGATTAACAATCCCGATCTTTATCTCATGGAGCGCCCTGTGTTTTTGAACTGCCAACCGGGTGGATAACAGCCCAACTTACAAGCACCATAGCACCATTTTCCACTGAAAATTTGTGACTAGCAGTGAACTGTTGTCACACATTGAGACCCTCATAAATAGCAGCAAAACAGTGTCCAATATGGTGTTAGAAGATTAGTCACTAAGATAAAATACTCCATGACTTGGAATGACCATCATTTATTCATGTTTTGGCTCCTGATCCAGGTTCTGTTCCTCTGATTGATGACCTAGCTATCTTCTGTGATCTCAGGTCTAGAGGACACACTCTACTGCTGGCTCTTGCTATTAAAGAGATCCCCACACCTGCTTCTCAGAGGGCTCATTTTACAGAAAGCAGGATGGCACTTATGGAATCCTATTCCAAATTACACACAAGTAAAGGACCAATGGTACTGAAGGACAGAGTCCAAATTGAACTGAAAGCATTAGCCAAAAACAAGTTTACAGAAATTGAACAAAAATCAGTCTACATGTTTGACAAGCTGTTGAAAAATGAGAAGTGCTTACTAGTAGTCTATCCTAAGAAATTTGAAAAAAAAAAAAGAAATTTGGAATAGTTACTTGGCCAACTTCCAGGAAGAGATCTATATCTGTACCTCTTCCAATGAAAAGTGACCAAACAGAATTCACAAATTATAAACACAATATCATAAATATCACATCATGTCAAATGTTGTGAAATATCATTTGACAGCAGTTACAAACAATAGTACATCGAAAAAGACCTGCCAGAAATGCAAGCTGGATTCAGAAGAGGGCATGGAAAAAAGGACATCATTGCTGACCTCGGGTGGACCTTTTCTGAAAGGAAGAACACCAAAATTTGTGTCCTTGTATTTATTAACTATGCAAAGGCATTCATTTGACTAACCCTGAGAAGAATGGGAATTCCAGAATAATTCATTGCACTCATGCTGAACTTGAACATGGATCAAGGTGTAGTTGTGCATACAGAACAAGAGAAAAGTTCGTGGTTTAAAATCTGGACGGGTGTGGTCCGGATTGCATCTTCTTACCACGTGTATTCAATCTGTATGTTAAAGTAGGGCAGCCACATTCCTCTAGTTCTTTATTGCTCCCCCAACACACACATTATCATGAACCCAGTTCTACCTTAAAAACCTGAGTAGACCAGAGGAAGTGCACGTATACAGATAATACTTCTTGACACATAGAATCCAGGCCAGATAAACCCCTCAAAGGCAGTAATAGGAGTAGTGTTACCATGAGGGTAGGGGGAAGGTAGGGAGAGAAATGGGACAGCAATCACAATGATCAATGCATAACATTCCCCATCCCCCCAGGATGAGGAACAGCAGAAAAATGGGTGAAGGAAGTCAACATAAGGTGAAAGGTATGAAAATGATATTAATTTATCAAGTGTTCATGTGTACGGGAAGGTGAAAGAGTGAGGAAAAGCAAGAGGAGCTGATACTCAGGGCTCAAATAGAATATGTTTTGAAAAAAAGGATAGCAATATATGTACAAACGCGCTTGACACAATGGATATATGGATTGTTATAAGAGCTGTAAGAGCCCCCTTAAAACTTTTTTTTTTTTTTTAGAAAATCAACAACAGAGAAACTGAACTCTTAAGGAGAATGGGACATCCTGATTGGAGGAAGGATTGTTAACAGTAGATGGCAGGACCTTGGGTGCTGAAAGCAAGGAGGACTTAAAGCACATGCTGGCGAAGCTGAAGGATTGCAGCCTTCAGTATAGATTACAGCTTAATATAAAGCAAACCACAATTCTCAGGACTGGACCAATGGGTAACATCATAATAACTATAGAAAATCTTGAAAATGTAAAGCTTTTCACTTCATCTGTATCCACAATCAATGCACATGGAGGCAACAGCCGAGAGCTAAAACATTGGAGAAATCTGCTGCATAAGACCTCTGTAAAAACAAGGATATCACTTTGAGGAGTAAGAGGCATCTGAGCTGGTGTTTTCAATCACCTCACACACATGGGAGCAACACAGACCCAAGGCTAAGAACAAGTGTGAGGACGGCACATGCTCGGGCTGCTTGTTCTCCTGTACAGGGGCCTTCTTTGAGTCAGAACCAACTCAACAGCACCTAACCATGACATATGCATGTGAAAATTGCACAACGATTAAGCAAGACCAAAGAAGAATTGGTGCTGACAAAGTATATTGAACCTGCCATGGACTTCCAAATGAGCAAAATAAAACCAACCCTGGATGAAATAATGCTAGATGTGAGCAAGGATGGTGCAACTTAATCTTGGGACACAGTATCAGGAGATAGCAGTCCCTAAAAAAGGACATCATTCTTCATAACGTAGGGAGACAGAGAAAAGGACGACCCTGAAAAAGATAGTGTAGCAAAATAACTGTAAATATGTGTTGGCACATAATAACCATTGTGAGTATGGTGCTGGACAAGGCAGTGCTTGTGTCTTTTATACATCAAGTCATGATGCGTCCAAACTGACTCAGTGGCCTCTCACCACAGCAACATCTCATCCTTGTGAGATGCTGCTACACGTGACTCAAGAGCTAAATTACTTAGGTGCTAGAGAAGAGGCCCTTGATTCAAACCATCATCCACTGTATAGTACTAAAAAACCCCGGTGATCTATTCACATGAGCATCTAAGCCTGGGAAACACTTTGGGGCAGTTCTAAACTATCTCACAGGGTCACTAACAATCAGAATCAAGTCAATGGCTCCCATACATGCATGCACTTCCTATCTGAGCATTATAGGATTCTACTGGAAATGGGACACGCTTGCGTTTGAATTGATGTTATTATACTAAATCTATCAAGCTTTCTCCCTTCTCTAGGATATATTATTAATATTAATGAGATTCTTTAAAAGCCATCTCCCATCTTTTCCATGTATAATACTGAATCTTAATGAATGTTCAATCATTCCATGGTTAAAGAAGCTGTGGCTCTTTCTTGAAGAATAACTCATTCAAACTAGACTTACGAAGCCCTGGAGAAATCACAATAATCCCCTACTTCAATGTCCTGCTCAGGGATTGGCAGGGCAAGTATAATGGGTCAATGCCTAGTTGAAATTATTTTTCTGCCACTTACCGTGACTTTAGGCACTTTACTCAGCCTAGCTAAGTCTCGGTTTGTTTGTTCATTGTTTTTCATATGACTGAATGATAATTTTAATGGTGATAAAAAATGACAGTTAACAATCATTGAGCCTTGTTATAAAATAGTTGCCATAAAGTCAATTCCAGCGCATATCAACCGCGATGCGTCAAAGTCGAACTATCCTTTACTCGATTTTCAAGGACTGATTTTCAGGCCTTTTTTTGAAGGTTCTCTGGATAGATTCAAGTTGCCTATTAGTAGCTGAATGTGATAATTGTCTGCACCAGCAAAGAAATTCTGTTATATAACAGGTAAGTTAACCTATCTACATGAAAAATAGTACTTATCTCAAGTTGTTGTACCAAGCCTAATCCATTTTCATCGAGCTGATTTCAATTCGCATCAACTATATATAGAGCTTTGGAAGCTTTATTAATCTTTCTCTTAAAGAGTAACTGATGAGTTGGAATCAATGATATCAAGGTAAACTGTCCAGTACTTCTCTGGCAGAACTACCAGAGCTGTGGTTATGGTTAAATGAGATAACACTATAGGAGCAAATAGACTATGACCTGTATATAATGTTTCCAGTAAATGTTGCAGAACATTCTCAACTTGAATCTGTTATTATTTTTATGCAGATAACGACTATAGTTCTATTGATTATATAGATTTCTTTCTCCAGTTTCAGCCAAACCAAGTGTTGTTAGACATCTCCCTATGATGGATGTCCTCCTCACAATCAGTTGATCTTGTTAAGTTTTATGGAGTCAACTCTGATTCTCAGCTACCCTATAAAACATGGCGCATGACTCCAATTCCAGATACATGGACCTCCCTCTCCCTCCAGAAGAATGCAGTATAGACAAAAGCACTAAACCTACAGCTCGGGGAAAGTGGTGTGACTGATTTGAGCACACAGAATCAAACTAAGAGGGAACAAGAGAGACAGAGAGAGACAGAGAGAGACGGAGAATGAAACACATCCTGATCTTCTAAGATCTGAGGATGATATTCCTGCTCAAAACAGTCAGTGCATGGAGAGGACGATACAGCCAGCCCCATCATGAGACATGAAGTTCATCACTTACCCATAGTACTACGGGGGACAACACTGGAGACACAGTGCAGGAATTGTGCCCGAACTGACCACATCCCACAAGGATGAAACACAAGGCATGCAACAGAGCAGAAAGGGGAGCAAAGCAATTAAGTTCCTGAGGAATCTCAAAAATAGATTCGGAGGCAGGGCATGGCACCCCATCAGACGCAACTAGAAAACACTCATAAAGCTCAACAAACAGACCTGGAACTGTTTATCGGCTTTTATTTTTGTTGTTGCTTTTGTTTATTTTGTTATTTTGTTATGCCTTTTGTGCTTATCATTGTTTTTGCATGTCTCTCTAGATAAGATAGATGGGAGAAACAATCTGGAAGGAAAAAATGGGACTGAAGGCTCCTGTGGAGGAACATAGGGAAGAGGTAGGTAGATGAAAGAAGGGAGGAACAAGAAAACCAGGGACAAGGAAACAAGTAATATAAAATCGATTGTGAGGATGGTATAGGATGACTGGTGGTGCTAGATCAAATGCAATGGAGCCAAGAGGAATTACTAAAAGCTGAATGAAGGCTGATCATGATACTGGGACAAGAGGAAAATAAATGGAAAGAAAGGAAAGAAGTAGGAAGCAATGGACATTAATAGAGTTCTAAATACAGGCATGTACATATGTAAATATATTTTTATATAATGATCAGGAACAATATCTATGTACATATATTTATATATTAACTATTAAGAAAGCAGAGGGACACTGGGCCTCTACTGAAGTACTTCCCAAATGCAAGAATACTTTGTTCTAATGACCCAGCCTTCTGTGATGCTCACTTTCCTCACACAATTTCTGAGGACAAAATATATACATAAGCAAATGTGAAGAAAACTAATGGTGCCTGGTTATGAAATGATACAGCATCAGGCGTCCTAACAGCTTAAAGGTATTTAATCAGTCATCTAGCTGAGAAGCAACAAAGCTCACATGGAAGAAGCACAGAAGTTGGTGTAACCATGAGGTGTAGATGGTATCAGGTATCAAGAAACAAAAAAATCATATTGATGTGGAGACCAAAAGCCCATCGGTAGACACTAGGACATCACCTCTTAAGAGGGTCACATGGAAGAGACTTACCAGTCAGGTGCAATATAGCACTGATAAAACATACAACTTTCCTCTAGTTCTTTAATGCTCCCCCCTTCCCAATACCATGGCTCCAATTCTACCTTACATATTTGGCTAGACTAGCACAAGTACACTGGTACCAATAGAAGCTGGAAACACAAGGAATCCAATAAAGATTATCTCCTCAGGACAAATAATGAGAGTAGTGATATCAGGGAGGTAAGGGACTGGTAGGAGGAGGAAGAAAACATACACAACCAGGGTGACAAACAACAGAAAAATGGGTGAGCAGCAACAGTGGTAAGTGTAAGATGTGGAAACATAATAATTTTTAAATTATCAAGGGTTCACGAAGGAGGGAGGGTGGTGTACGGAGGGGATAAAATGAGTAGCTCATACCAAGGACACAAGTACAAAAAAAAATGTTTTGAAAGTGATGAAGGCAACATACGCACAAATGTGCTTGACACAATGAATGGATGTATGGATTGTGATCATGGCTGTAGGAAACTCCAATAAAATAATTTAAGAAACATAAAACATGGCCCAACCTCATGCCATCATCACAATGGTTATGGTCTAGCCCATCCTAGCAGCCACTATGTCAATCCAATCTTGTAGAGGGTCTCCTCTACTTTAGCATGCATGAGCTTCTTTTACAGGAACAGGTTTCTCATGGTAGCATGCCCAATGTAAATGAGGTGAAGTCTCACAATCCTTGCTTCTAAAGAACATTCTGAGAGTTCTTCTTCCAAGAAAGATGTTGTTCTTTTGGCAGTCAATGATACTTTCTATATCTTCAGCAGCACCAAAATTCAAAGACATGGATTACAAACTCATAATCCACACACAATAGTCATATAATTAGAAGTCATTCAAAAATACTCATTCAATATATCTTATGTCCAAGACAATAAACCAGAAGTATATCCAACTGTGAACTAAAACAAACATCTGTTTTCATAGAGTTGGCATTCTAGTAAGATTCAGAAACAATAAAAATGAATGAAAGTAACACACCTGTCAGTTGAACCAACGATAGCACAAAATCCTGCTATCATGCAAAATGAGCTTTCTCTTTGGTTTCCTTTGATAACATATTCAATTTCATACCTATTGCTGCAACAGCCACATGAATTCATTTGTATTCTTCTGTAAATTCCAAAGTCTGTAGCTGGTTTAACTGGCTATCCAACTGTATAAATGAACCCATCTTTCAGAACTCGAATTCTATTTGAGTACATGTTAACCTCCACAGTCATATCTTAAATTCATACCCTTCATATGAAAAGAATACTGCATTAAAGCATATCACAAGAGATCAAAGCATTCTCTCTTGAAAGCTGGAGTAACAACTCCAAATTTGTATGTTATTAAAGAAAAGGGAAAGCAAGTATGATTTTTACTCAGTAGTTAGAGAAGAGAAATACAGATAATGTGCACAAACATAATTCATAGAAGACAGCATCTTTTCTTTATTTACATCAGCCTCACAGGTAAAACAACAGGCATATTTTAAGATTCTGATCATAATGGCAGTTATATGTATTCCAAGGAAATGATCTGAAGTCAGATCTTTAAGCATGAGCACTGAAATAGCATTATCAACCTAGGGATAGGAAAGGGCTTCAGAAAGATTGTGGGGGGAAACTCCATTATGTTTTCATTCCATTCTCCATGAATTTTGAATATACTGTTATATTATTAAGCACTGTTGAGTCGACTCCCACTCGGAGTACCTTAATGTGCCAAACACGGCTGGGTCCCCTGCCACCCTCAGAATTGTCTGCATGTGTGAGCCACTGGGGCAGGCACGGTGGCAGTCCAGCTTGTGGAAGGCCCTCCTCTTTCCCACTGCCACTCTACTTTACCAACCACACCATCTTATTTCTCTAATCAATTATTCCACTATTTACCACATTACACTATTTACTACTTTACTACATGAAGGGTAGCATACGTAACATCTGATGACATTGTCTGTAGCATTTTATAATCATTTCTTTTTTCTTTAAATCATATCTTTTGAATCCTATCTTTTTTTAAGTATATATTTTATATATATTTTTTTTATTTTAGGCATCACTGCCCTCAGGTGGTGGGAGTAGGAGGCCCAGCCTTTTCTCCTGGGAGCTGGAATTGAACCTCCAACCCAGTGGGCCGCAGTCCCATGCACAACCACTACACCACCGGGGCTCAGCCCTGAATCCTATCTTAGAAACGGATTAAACACTTACGAGAGTGTATCAGGATGCTTCTCAAAAGAGGGGCCTTCACAGAAGGGTTTATTTAGTTTTAAAACTGGACTGCATTCAGACATCAAGAAAGTTGATCTATTTAACAAAGTTTGGATCAACTGAGAAAAAACAAGCTACTTCTTAAAATACTAATATTTTATGTAAGACTTTTAAAAGTAAAAAAAAAAGTAAAACATAATTAGACGCCAAGAACATTTTTCTAAATCCAAGCCGAAGCAAAAACACATAATAAAAAAGAATAACGTGCCAGCACTGTTTTGTATTTTAGACATTATCTCATTATCACATTACCCCTGTCACCTTTCAAACTAGATGTAATGACTTAACATAGTTTATTATAAATTGGCATTGATAATTCACTAGTGGAATTATCCCCTTCCAAGAAGAAGAATTAAGTTAAATTCTCAGCCAATGCATTTTGTATACAGTCACCACCCATTAAGTGTTGCTTTGATGCTAAACAGGTTTCAGTGCAGTGTCCAGATTAAGATGGACAAGGAAGAAAGTCCTGGAAATCTACTTCCAAAAGTCACCCAATGAAATCCCATGGATCATAATAATCTGGCCCACAACTATTCATGGAATTAAAAAGATAATGGTCTTTTTTCACTAATTCCTGAAGCCCCCTCATATTATTATGTATCTTTTGTCCCTATGTGTTTACCCTGTTTTATATTTTGCATGCGTTGCTTTGAAATGTTTTAGCTTTCTGCTCTGTATAAATTCTTCTTATCAAACCTGAAGCATCCTTATGGTTTAGTAACATATCTGTTCAGATAAACTATAGTACTATTCTCCTTTGGTATCTAGTATACATACTAAAAGACTATGCATTTAACAATACTTATGTCAAAGACATAAATAAATAAGTAGCATGTAATAAATGCTTTAAGCTAAGAGATTGTTCTTGGGGCTCATTAATAATTGTATTGTGTATATTCATATATTCAATATGCTGAAAAGTCAGTGTTGCATGGGGGAAAGATACAGACTTTAAAATCAGTGGCTTTACAGGACTAGACACTGCCACCTAATTGCTTTATACCTAGAGATGGTGTAATTTTTTAAGACTGATTTAGACACCAGCTACAGAAACCAACCTCAAAAACGATTTAGGTATAAAAATAATTTATCTTTTAGTTTTAACTTCCATAACCTTTTTAAAACTTCCTCATAAAATAAAAAATAAAAACTCATTTCCATTGAAATGTTTTTTTTAAACCATAGCAATAGGGTTTCTGAGATGGTAAATCTTTATGAGCTGACAGAATCTTTCTCCTTCTGTGAGACTGGTGAGTTTGAACCTAGCCTACAGCACCACCAGGAGACCCCATCAGATTGAGGTGCAAATATTGGGCAAGGATAACCTCCTTCTGTACAAAATCAGATAGAAAAAGGCCACAGCTCAACATGCTGAAATTCAAGCCAAAACTGCATTCACTCTATATGGAAGTTCACCCATATAAGGAAGTTCAAAGCCATTTGCCACCCAAAGTGAAATTAATTACAAGTCATGCTGTCGAATTCATCCCACTTGATGGTAGTTTCTGGAAAGCTTTCTCTACAATCACATGCTTCACTTGTCAGCCATTTTCTTGGAAATAAAACTATTACCATCCGTTAGGAAGAACAAATTGTAATTGTACCCTAGTTCATATTAGCCTCTTTTTATAGTCCATTATACACCCTCCATTTTTCTTTTTTTTATTAAAAGAAATAATTTCCATCACTTGTGAGTTTAAGGCGATAAACAGCTCTTGACTACTCAGCACTTTTACAGAATAATTTCCTGGTAATTACGTGGCACTCAAAACGAAGTCAGTAAAATGATCACCATTATACTAAATTTAACTTGAAACAGTCATTTCCCTCGGCATTTTTTGAAAGTTCAAATTATCATACAAGTGTGGTTAAGCCATTAGCTCACTTTTCTCTCCCCCCCCCCTTTAGTCCATTAGTCTTAAAACTAAACTAACTGGAAAGAAAAGCTATGGATTTAACAGGAAAAGGTGCAATGTCTTTAGGAACAACTGAAGGGAAAGTATTTGAATCAGCTTTAAAACAAAGTGGATTTTACACTTGCTGCTTTCTCCCATGGGATGCTCTTTCTCCAGGCAACCACGTGGCTTGTTCCCTATGTAATTTCAGGTCTGTATTCAGATGTCGCTTCCTCAACGTGTCCTTGAATGGCTGGTTTCACTAAAATAGCCATCATCATATGTGTTGCATCACTCTCTGTTCTTATCATAAAGAGGCTTTAAATCACATATTCATTTGATTTTATTTTTCGGCAGCAGCTCTATCTTTCTCAAAAACTACAAAGTACTTGGCACATAGCAAGCATAAAATAACTCTGTGTTGAGTAACAAAACCCTGAATTTGGAAAGCTAGTTTAAGGATTAGCTTCATAAATGCTGTTAACTATTTAGTCTCTTCGCGGATTAATAGCATGCTAATCAGAAAATATTTAAAGGAACTAAAAGAAAATAAAAAGATGCTGATTGAGAGGATACAATTAAAATATACAAATACAAAAGATCACTAAAGATTCTTAAATGCCTCTTCTAAATTGTATTATTAACTGGGTGGCAGATTTTTAAGTGATTTAAACATTTCATTTACAAAATGCCTAAAGTTGTTAGATTTTTTTAGCATTAGTAAAATCCCTTGTATTCTTAAGTAGTTGTGGAAAGAAGCAGTATTTGATACTGGTTCTGAGGCCCTCCAACTAGTGCAATTGTTCTGGATATGTAAAAAGATCAAAGCATATGGTGATTCCCTGAAGAATTGTTAATAATAATGAAAATTAGAAACCACCTTAATATAAGAAACTGGGAACGGACTAAAGCATGCTCATCTATAAAAACTTATAAATATTTATTAATAAAATTAAACTATATGGAAATGTGTTTATAATTTAAGCTAAATATCAATTTGACAATGTTTTAAAAATGTATATGTGTGACATTGTGTTGTTGTATTATATTTTCAAAGACTAGAAGGATAGAAACCTGGGGTCTTAAAGGTTTAAAGATAAACAAACAGCCCTCTACTGAGAAGCAACAAAGCCCACAAGGAAAAAGCACACCAGCCTGAGTGATCATGAGGTGTTGATAGAATCAGGTGTGAGGCATCAAAGACCCAGAGCAAAAACTCAAATCAAAGTGAATGAGGGGGAGGGCAGTGTGCAGACCCAAAGTTCATCTGTGGACAATTGAACATCCCCTCACAAGAAGGGTCACAAGGAAGAGATGAGCCAGGCAGGGTGAAGAATAGCACCAATGAAACAAACAACTTTCCTTTAGTTCTTTAATGCTTCTTCTCCCCACTATCATGACCCCAATTCTACCTTACACAAAAGCCCATCCTTCTCAACACATTCATTTTTATTACTGCTAAGGCATGGAGCTTATTTGAAATGCTTAAAGAAAATTAGGACCAGCCTATAATATAGTGTTCACAAAATGCCCAAAGTACATAGAAGCCTATTTCACAGGACTTATTATGGATGTTAACTAATATATGAATGTGTATGTGATCATGTGTATTTTTACATTTATCAATTACTCATATGATGAGGTTTTAAAATCCAGATCAAAATGTGAAAGTGAAAAGGAGGATGTGAAAAGGAGAATGACTACATCTGATCACAAATGGAAGATAATTGTCTTTGACATGATGTCAGTTTACATCAAAGGAGCCCTGGTGTCATATGGGTGAAATAATGGACTGCAAACTGCAAGGTCACTGGTTTGAAACCACCCATTACTCTGAGGATTAAAGATAGGGCTGTTAACCTCCAAAAATAATTTCAGTCTCAGAAACCCCATTGGGCAGCACTACCCCGTCCTATAGGGTCACTATAAGTTGGAATGAACTTGATGACAGTGAGGTTAAGTTTTAAATTGCATCATTACATAATTGCCAAATTAGAGCATCACATAATGACTAAACCATTAAGAATCATGGTCAGCCAAATAGGTAAATAGCCTTGGTCATCACAGTCAGCATTTCTCTCGCTAGACAGCTTGCCATTCCTTATACCAGACAAATGTTGTCAGGGCACAAAATTGTTGGAAAGTGGATTTTTTACTATTGTCCTCAATGTGTAATGTCAGAGAATGAGACACACAAGACTATACATGCAAACTTCTGTATTCCATTATCTTTCATTTCATTTTCCATGAAATAATACATACACATAAAAATTCCATCTTCTGGAGAAAGGTGAACTAGGAAAAGCCCTGCACCACTAAAATGCACAACAAAAATATCTTCTGATTTCAATTTTTATGTAGACCAGAAGAAAAAAATTATCAGAGATTCTAACGACTTACACATTAAATGATATTGTAGTCTGAATTCGTCTTACCTCTTGTCTGAAAAATCCCAAATTGAAATTTGATTTCAAATGTCCTTGACTGACAGAATTCCAGGTGTTTTACAGAAAGAAATGAATGCCTTCTCTGGAGAAAAGAACATTGAACATAGGCCTTCACAAAAACAATTATAAAACCCCAAAATTGAAATTTTATTTTAAATGTCCTCAATTGACAGAATTCCAGGTGCTTAACAGAAGGAAATGAAAGTCTTCTCTGGAGAAATGTACATTGAACACAGGCCGTCACAAATACAATTTCCCTTAACATGAGCCGAAACAAAATTATAGCAACTAAAAATTTCAGAAACAAAAGAATGCAAAGAAGCAGGCCGACATATGAATCATTTAGACATAAAAACTGCAAAATATCAAACTGTTCAGATATTGGGCTTAAGAAATACAGAATACATAATCAATAAATTTAATGTCGGTGAGCTTATCCAAAGGATTAGTAAGAAAGAAGACATTTTATAAATAGAATTGTTATATGTCTATATATCCGTATATATTTATCTCTATTGTGGGTACTCAGTAGTAAGGAGGAATTAGTAAACTCAAAATTAACTGAAAAAAACTCAGACTATAGCAGAAACTAAAGAAGGAAAATACTAAATTACCAAATATGGAAAGCCAGATGTCATGTTAGTGCTTTTGATTGGATTCCAGCTCATAGCATCCCTTTGTATGAAAGAACATTTCCCAGTCTATACCAAGTCCATAACAACTGTGTTTGATTTCACTGTTGACACTATTGTATCCAATCATTTCATCGAGAATCTTTATTTATTCAATTACTCTCTACCAAGCATGATGTCCTTTTCTAGGGACTGGTCTCTTCTAATAACATGTCCCAAATATGTAATAAACCTTCACATGCTTGCTTCTAAGGAGCATTCTGACTAACTTCTTCTAAGATTTGTTTGTATTTTTTAAATATTGTTTTCAATATCTGTTGTCAACTTTTCTAAATACAGTAATCCTTAGAGTCTTCCTCATTCATTGTCTACCTTTCACATGATTTAAAATACTCTGGCCTAAGTCAAATGTGCCTTAGTGCTGAAAGGGACATCTTTGCTCTTTACATGAGATTTACCCACTATGATACATTTTTTATGGCTTTAATGCAGCTTCCCTGAGTGACAATTGTGGATCCAAGAAAAATGAAATGCTTGAGAACTGTGATCTTTTCTTAAGTTAACATGGTGCAGCTCAATTGGTCTAGTTGTGTGTTAGTCCGGGTAGACTAGAGGAACAAATTTCATAGACACACATATGGACATAAGGAAAGGGTTTATATACAAAAGAAATGGGTCATCGAGAAAACATCCCAGTCCAGTTCAAAGTCGTAAGTCCGATGTTAACCCACATGCCCGAAATCAGTCCATAAAGTCTCCTTCCGACTTAAGAAGTCACAGGTCAGTGGGTGCAGAATCCCGGTGCTGGCAGAGGTCTCCCCATGGCTCCTTACTTCCAGGGCTCAGGGTCCATCAACAGCATACCGCTCCAGCTTTAGAGGTCTGGCTCCATCAGGGCAAAGTTGTGAGGCCTCTCCTCCGGCTCCTCCGGCTTCTCAGACACTGCCATCTTGTCTTGTCTGTGATTCATCATCTCTGAAACTAACTCCCAACAACTGGGGAAGAAAGCATGTCATCTTCACGAGGGAAATATCTCGAAATTTCCTAGAAGTCTCAGGAGAAAGCCATGCCCACACGGAGGCCTCATTAGATACTCAATGGCTATCTCCAGATGAACAGGCTAGACTCCACCCTTACATTTCAATCATAAAATTAACATAAGCACATGACTGCCACAAGTTATGTAATTTGGGGTTTCTTTACATTGAATCCCAATCCATACTGAAGGTTAAAGTTGTTATCTTCATCAGCAAGTGCTTCAAGTCCTCTTCATGTTCAGCAAGCTATATTTTTCATAAGTTTTTCTCCAATCATGGCACTGGATTCTTTCCCTCGATAGTCCATATTATGTGCTAATCGTGCAAATTGAATAAATATGATCAAAAAGAAAACGCTAGCACACACTTTTCCTGATTGTAAACCATGCAGTATTTAATTGTATTATTCAAAATATTCTCCTTGTATAAAAAGAGTAGTTGTATATGAGCACAATGAGTAGTTTAGAATTCTCATTCTTCTCAATGTTTGGTATGATCTACATAACCAAATGCCTTTGCATAGTCAATAAAATACAAGTTAGCATCGTTCTGTTATTCCCTGCTTTCAGCCAAGATCCAGTTGATGTCAGCAATGTTCTTCCTTGTTCTGTGGGCACTTCTAAATCCTGTCTGAATTTCCATAAATTCCCTGTTGATATACTACTGCAAGTGTTTTTGAATTACCTTCATCCAAATTTTATGAACTCTCTTTTATATATTTTTGATAGTTTTCATATGCTCTATTGTTGCATTTCTTTGAATTGGGCACAGCTATGAATGTCTTCCACAATCAATTTCCAAACATGATTTTAGTATTCCATGTAGCCACATTCCAAATGGCCTGGGATAAAGGAGTGAGTGCTTCCGGTGCTTCATCAGCTTGCTGAAACATTTCAAGTGATAGTTTGCCAATTTCTAGGTTCTTGTCTTTCATTAATGCCTTCAATTTGGAATTTTTTCAGCTATATATGTATGTGTATATATATATATATATATATATATATATATATATATATATATTCATACCATTCCACAGTTCAATCACATCAAGCAGAATTGCGCAATTGCTACAACAATAAGTTTCCAAATATTACTTTTCTACATGGGCTCCTTGACACAGTCTCCCCCTCACCCCCCTCTAAGACTGCTCTTCCCCTCCCTGGAAACCCTTATTCTATTTGCTGCCTCCATAGGTTCATGAATCCTGGGTTTCATTTATTGAAGCTTGGAAAAACATATAGCACGACTTAACACGTCACCTCTGAGATACACCAAAATATGAACAAATAAAACAATACAAACCAAAAATACAGAAAAATGTGGGCACCAAATCAGGTCCAGCATTTGTCATAGAGAGAATCTACTGTCAAAGTTTTAACTCTTCAAGTCAGATTTACAGTTGTGATCTTGCATGCCCAGTTTTCCAAAGCTCTGTGTTTAGTAACTATTTTCCTCCCCTCACTCCATTGCAGATAGAGGGAGTTTTAAGGAGACTTCTTTCTTATATAGTTCCACAAAAGAATCTTGGGCTCACACTGTCGAGCGTAGCCTCCAGTACTCTGGTTTGCACAGTTTAGACTCTGATTCTCGTCCCTCCTTCAACTTCAGATCATATCGTTTACAACCCTTTGGTGATGGATGATCGTATGCTCCTTCTGTGTGGACTTGGTTGACATCTCAGCTGCTTGTTTGGAAATAAGCCTTTAAGATCACAGGCACCAGGGTTGAGCCCTGGTGGCATTAAGTGGTTGAGTGCGGGACTCCGGCCCGCGGGCTTGGCGGTTCGGATCCAGCAGCGGCTCTGAGGAGCATGCCCTGGGCAGCTCCCACACCAACCAGAGGGAAGTTAAGCCCCTCCGCCCCCCCCACCAAAAAAAATCACAGGCACCATTTAAGATCACAAGCACCATCTACATTCTTCCCCACTTTGTGCTCTGACACCCATGTCTTCTATACTTTCTTTCTGAGGGCAAGTCTCCAGCAGGGCCATGATGTCAGGACTAATTTTTCTTAAGTTGGAGCTATGGTTTAGGATGAGCCCCAAATCCATTTCTGGATCTGGATTTTTTGTTTCTTTTGATTTGCTATCACTTCGGAGTTAATACATAGGCCATACATTCCAGAGTTCAATCTCACCAACAGAATTGTATGATTGTTTCCATAATCAGTTTCCCAACACACTTTTCCTTCCTGGTCTCCTTAATATCATTTCCCTTCTACCAGCACCCCTTGTAGTCCTCCTGCCCTCCTGATCTTTAAGATGCACTGCATGCTTCAGAGGCTATGCTAGTGAGACCACATGCAGGAACTCCACTGGGAGACCTCAAACACAATTGTAAGGACAAGTTGTTTGAGGAAGCAGAAGATGGCTATACCAAGGATGGTACCATCAAGGTCCTACTTCATTGACACCCAGCATGCAGAACTAAGATATGCATCATTCCAGTAACAGGGCAACGGACATTCTGTTTCATTTTGTTCATACTTGTGCATAGTAGGATGTGTATCAAAGGTTCCATGTCATTCAATGAGGTCACAATATGGAAGCAGTGTTGTTTTTTTTTCTTTTGGCAAATGAGACCCACGACTGAGGAATCTATAGGAACAGCAGACTACTACTGATTCTTGATCCGATGCTATCTGTTGGAATGATTGAATGTCAACCAATTTTTTTGCAACCATGATTCTTAATATTCCCTCCATCTGCTTTTGATGCTTCTTACATGAGTCTATATTTTGTCGATAGAATCTTTCAATGTTTCAACTCAAGGATTGACTCTTTCGTGTTTTTTTTTTCAGTTTGAGGTCTGCTGCCAGTGTTCTTTCATTTTGTCTTTCTAACTCTAAGTCTTTGTACATTTCATTATAATATTTTACTTGTCGAGTTGTCTGTTGAGATTTTCTGTTCAGCAAGTTTCAAACTCTCTAAAGATATCTAATTTGATTATAGCCTTCTCTCTTGCATTTTTTGGGGGGGCATCACTGCCCTCTGGTGGTGGGAGTAGGAGGCCCAGCCTTTGTTCCTGTGGAGCTGGAATTGAACCTCCATCCCAGTGGGCCGCTGTCCCACGCACAACCACAGCGCCACTGGGGCTCAGCCCTCTCTCTTGCATTTTTAATAACTTTTCGTTTTCTTCATGTAAGATGCCCTTGATGTCATCCCACAATGCATTAGGTTTTTTCTATTCACGTTCACTGGGTCAACCACATTCTTTGGCGTTTTTTAAATTTAAGTGGAATATATTCAAGTTTATATTTTGGCTCTTATAGACTAAATTTAATTTTCTTCATCAACAACTAGAACTTACACATTACTCACTCATGGTTTATTACATAATCAGCTGCTGACCTTGTTTTGACTGTTTATATTTAAGTGTTTCAATGTCTCCTCCCACAGATATAATCAATTTGATTACTGTATATTCCATTTGGCAAAGTTCATGGGTATAGCACTGTTTATGTTGTTGCAGAAAGGTACTTGAAGAAGTTGTTGGTTTTGCACAATTTCATAATGCTATCTCCAGCTTCAATTTGATCACCAAGGTCATAGTTTCCAATTATTGATCCTTTCTTCTTGTTTCCAACATATTCCTTTCAATGGCCAATAACAATCTGTGCACGCTTACTGCATGTTTAAGCAATTTTAGATTGCAGACATTGGTAGAATTCTTTAATTTCTTCATCTCTACTTTCAGTGGTCGGTATGTAAATTTCAATAATAGTTTATTAACTGGACTTCATTGTAGGTATATCGACATTATTCCATCACCGACAGCATTGCAATTCTAGATAATTTTGAAGTATTAGTTTTTTTATACCTGAATGTGACACTATTCATCTGGAATTTGTTATTCCTGATATAGTAAAGAATGACTTTCCTTTCAAAATGGTCAGTACCTAGCTTGCTCTGCTCTCTTCATTACTGCACCTTCCAAGTGTCCTATTTTATACTTTGTAATTTTGCATTCTGATTATTAATGGGTCCTTGAAGACATTCCATATTATTTTTAAGTCATGCCTTAGCAAAGAAATGTCTTGAGAGTTTATTGTATCTTCATCAATAAGTTAAGCTCTACTTGGAAGAGGTAGTTATTCACCAATCTTGTTTACAGTGCCTTCCAATTTGTAGAGTCCATCTACCTGTACTACCTCTGACTATGTCCTAATGATATTCATAAGGTGGCTAATTCCTCGAAAATTGACAGCCAATTTCTTATTCTTATTCTATTCTTTATCTGAGTGATCCTGTATTATTTGAAATATCTGAGGCATAGCTTCCAGCAACAACCAAGTCTCCACAGTATAAAAACTCACAGAGAAAGTAGGAAAAGTCAGGTAGGGAAGCCTAATATAAACATACTTCTATTAAAATAACAGAGAAAAGAGAAAGAACTCAGGAGAATAAATATTCAGAGACACTATTTATGATGTTTCAGACTTAGTTACATAATTAAGTCCTCAGATATGGAAAATACAGTTAAGTTTCAAGCTATAAAAAAGCAAATCAAACCTAAATTTATTCCCATGAAACTGCAGAATGGTAAAGATGACAAAATATAATAATAATCTTTAAAGTAGCTGAAGACACAAAGACAAACTATACACAAAAGAACAAAAATTAGACAGAGCTTTAAATGTAATTCTAATAATGAAAGTGATAAAGTAATACCATTATATCTTTTAAAATGCTATGGAAAACTAACCATAAATCTAGAGTGGGGCGTATGTAAAATTATCTTTTGAAAGAAGTTAAGATAAAGATATTTTTAGGCATGCAAAACTGAAAGGCTTCAGGATTAAATGATACCCTGATAATTCAAGAGACTGTAACTCAGGAAGAAGGAATATGATCTTAGAAAAGAGATCTCTAATGCAGACCCTTAATACAAAAATAATGATGATTATAATGGATAAATGAATTTCAAAACCAGGCAACCATGGATGTATTTCAAGTTATCAGAATTTTACAAATGAATGAGTGCTGTTGAAACCAAGAGTTTAATTACATCACACTAAAAGAGAAAATTAAACACAAAAGTGGTAGACATACGAAAGCCCAAATTACACCATTAAAAAACAAGCATGGTCAATTTATTTCAAGTTAGTAAAAAGCATATGTGAAGTCCCATGTCATTAAAATAATATAGCTGAGTTTGTCATCCCACACTGAACAAGTCCTTTTGTAATCAAAGTTTGCTTCCTTACCTACCCATAATAAAATGTGCTCTACAAGTTATTCCATGGGAAGGAATGGATTTGCTCTGAGATCACCAAGCCATTTCAATCAGGAGCCCCTAGTGACCACTGACCCATATTTACAAGGAAGATGGCTGGTGCTAATTAGGGCTTCAGTGTCCAGCTGAGCAACAGAGCAAAACTAACTGAACATTCTCTGAGAAAAATTAACTCAATTAAGTGAAATTCCAACAGCTCCACTGTAGTTTCAGATTGTCTTAATCACAGAGTGCCTTCTACTTTGGACCACTAACTGAGAAGACTTGGTCCATATTAAATATTACTCCCCAGGAGAAAATTCAGAAAGTAAAAGCAAGCACATACCAGAAATCTCTTGTGTCTCCAACTCTAGTTGATAGAGCTGGTTCTATGAATGAAATAACTTGCAAATTCCAAGCCACGTCTTATTGGGAGAGAATAGATCACTAATTGTCAATCGGGAGAGCAACTTATGATCCAATTAGCTGCATACAAGGAGAAAGAGAAACGTGGGACCTATTAAAATTAAAAACTCAAAGATAGCCACTCTTTAGAAAACCCCAAAGGGATTACAGCTGTTGTTATGTTCATGAAACATCCCAACCCTTTCATTCCATGTCATTTACTACCTTCAATCAACTCACTTAAACCGCAAAAGGAAGAAAGCAAAATGGTTGTGGGTTGTTTTTTTGTTTTTTGTTTGCTATTTGGGGTGTTTCTTTTTTTTAAAAAAAATTGATCTTCTACCTATGACACTGGGAGGACTGGGGGAAAGTAAAGTGAAAGAGAACACTATCCCTTCTTAGAGCTTGGAACTAGAGTTTTATTTTTATTTTTAACACATAAATATGTTCTGTAATAAATTGGAACTTAACTATGTCTCACTAAAGGAGAACACTAATTACAAAAGAGAAAGGAAATGCATAAAATATGATAATCATGACCATAACATTTTACTCAAATCTTTTTCTTTCTTTTCCATTCTTGTAGGAACTGCAAGAACATATATAAAGTAGTGTCTCACTTTGCACAATTGTATTTTCTCATAGTATTTTCCATTAACACCTCATTTTATTCCTACGTGCATCGAGGAGGGGAAGAAAGCACATTTTATTCTTCTTTACCTCAAAGATAAGGAGTCCTGGGTGTTTTGTGGGCAGGAGCTGAGCTGCTAACTGCAAGGTCAAATGTTCAAAGTCACCAACTTTTATGCAGGAAAAACTGAAGCTGTCTGCTCCCGTGGAGATTTGTAATCTCAAAAACCATATAGAGGGTTTCCGTAAGTCAGAAGAAACTTGATGGCAGTAAGCTTCAGTTTTCAATTGGGTATTTCAAAATTATGGAAAGCCATGAACAAAAAGGATAACTGATTGGATTAGGATCCCATGGCTTGTTATTCACATTCCATATTCTATATTGAGTAAAGCAGTTAAGATGTTGAGTTCTAAATTCCTACTGCATGGATTCCAATCCTGTTCCTGTCATTTCTCTCCCAAGTGATAAGAAAAATATTATTTCAATTCTCCAAGCCTCTGAGCATTTTTGTGTGAGGCATGGGTGAGTGGTATGTGTGTGTGTGTGCACAAGCACACGACTTTGATGCTATGGAGATTGAATGTGATAACACAAAAAAGATAGAGAGACATGCTACATGTCCCCTACATATTTGATTTACTAAGCATTTTGCACCATGTTATACTCTTTTTTCCTCCTCTTACTATTACCATCACTGTCAATACTGCCCTATTCTTGTCTCATCACTCTTCTGTCATTTTATCATAATGTGATGGCTTTCATGTATCTGTGAAGCTGGTAAGAAGTGCTAGTGGGGTAGTGGTTACAAGGTGGGCTAAGATCTACATGGTTGGCAGTTTAAAACCACCAGCAGTTCTGAGGGAGAAAGACTAGGCTTCTTACTCTGGTGAGCAGTGACGGTCTGGGAAACCAAAGGGGGAGAAGAGGGAGGGGTGCTATGAGTCATCATTTTCCATAATCCCATGAATTTCCATTTATCATATTCTATGGCAGTGAGTTTGGTTTGGTTTGCTGATGCTGGCAGCTATGCCACTTGTCCTTGAAATAGCCGAAGGGTCAATCATAGTAGCCAGGGTTCAGCATAGATTGCACATTACGACAGACTAGGAAGGATCTTTGCCTCTCCTAAAAGTAAAGTCAAAAAAATCTTTTGGATAACTAAGCAACAGCAAGTCGTTGTCAACTTCATACTGGAAGATAAGGCCCTCTCATTATGAGACTAGTGAAAAGTGGCCGCCTTGAAGAAGAGTCAGTCCAATGACATGGATGAAGTAAAGCTTCAAAGACTTTTGTTTACACATATGGAGTGACAAAAATGAAAAGAAAAAGCCATCAAAATAGTTACTAATCAAAATATAAAATTTATAAAGCATGAATGTAGAAAAATTGGATTTTGTCCAAAATGAAATGGAATTCATGATGATTCTGGTCATAAGGTCTACTCTGCTGGCGGTGACAAATTGAAGAGGATCAGTTGCAGCACTCATGGTCAAACCATTTCAGGATCTATCCCAAAGTACAATGCTGTGAGTAAGAGGATAATAATACATTTATAATTATGGGTGAGTGGAATTCAAAAGCTGGAAGCAAAGAAGGATCTGCAGTTGGGCAATATGGCCTTAGTGATAGGAATGAAGACGAAATTTTCAGTTGTAAGACCAACAACCTAGTTACCTGGATATATCCTTTTTCAACAACTGAAACTCATGTGTCTCATTGGATGGAGTACACAGGAATCAGATCAAATAAATATTTGGAATGAGACGAGAGAAGCTCAGTAACATCAATTAGATCAGGAACACACTATAGGACAGACTATTAATTCCTCATATTTCTCATATGAAACTCAAAGTAAAGTTGAAGAAGACAAAAATTAGTCCACAAGAGGCAAAATATGAACTTTGGTTTATTCCACCTGAATTTAGAGACTATATAGAAAAAGATTTAACACAGTGTACACTAATGAAGAGCATACCAGTTTGGGGACAACAACAAGAACATTATACATGGAGAATCATAACAATAAATACAGTGAGAAGGGAAAACAGGGAATGGCTTTCACAGTTTAACATCAAAAATATGTTTGTCAAAGTTATGTCCTTTCATCACACATATTTTATCTGTATGCAGTAACTAATCTGAGAAGCTGAACTCTATAAAGAATAATACCACAATAGAATTGGAGGAAAGTTTCAATAACAACATTTAATATCAGATGAAATAACCTTGCTTGCCGAGAGGGAACAAGACTTGAATCACTTGTTGCTAAAGATTAAAGACATAACTATTATTATAGAGTAAACCTCAACATAAAACACACACACAAAGTCTCAACAAATGGGACGACAGCACCCCCGTATCCATGCTGAAACAATATGGGTGGAGAGTGTGCGGGGGGCACTTCAAAAGCAGATACCTACCCTTCATCCTGTATTGTGAGCTATAGTTCAAATGTTCCTGGTTGCTGGGAGTTGAAGGCACTGCATATATATTTATTTTTGAAAAGGGGGCAATGAACCAAATAAATTTGGGAACAAATTTGGCAAATTGGACATTGACTAAGGAAGACTGCAGAAAAATTGATGCATTTGAAAAGAGTGTTGGCAAAAAATCTTGAAAATACCATGGATTGCTGAAAGAATGAACAGATCTGTCTCAAAGAAGAATAGCCAGGGCTGAGCCCCAGTGGCGTAGTGTTTGTGCGCGGGACTGCGGCCCATTGGGACGGAGGTTCAATTCCAGCAGTGGGACTGTGCCTCCTGCTCCCACCACCGGAGAGCAGTGATGCCAAAAAAAAAAAAACTAAAAAAAAAAAGAAGAATAGCCAGAATGTCCCTCAGTGACAAGGATGGTGAGACTTCTTCTCAAGTACTTTGGCCATGCTAACAGTCAAGATCAGTCTCTGGAGAAAGACATCCTGCAAAAGTGGAGGGTCAATCAAATGAGGCGAAGGCCCTTCATGAGCTCCATTAGCACAGTGGCTACAGCAAGGAGCTCAACAACAGTGAGGTTGGTACGGCCTGGCATTCTGTGGTGCATGGGGGTGCTATGAAACGGAAATGATTCAATGGAACCTACCGACACTAATCTGTGTTGAGTGGTGATTGGCCTCACCACCACTCATCTGTGATATAGTTACAAGATGGTGACTTGGATACTGTTGCGATGCTGGAAGCTATGCCACTGGTATATCGAATACCAGCAGGATCCCCAGGGTGAACAGGTTTCATCAGAGCATCCAGACTCAGACCAGAAAGAAGGAAGAGCTAATCCACTCTGATTAGCCATGATGGAGGATGCTGGAAGAGGAGCCTCTACAATTGGAAGGCACTCAAAATCCAAGTGGGGATGGCCTGCCTTCTTCAAGCTGTCAGGACCTTCTTTTTCTGACTAAGTATGACTCCCAATGAGGACAACCCCTGCAAACAATCAATAGCAATCAAAACATGGAATATATGAATGTGAATCCAGCCAAATTTGAAATCATGAAAAATTGAATGGAATGTAAAATCATAGATATACTAGGTATTAGTGATCTCAATCAGACTGATATGGGTGATTTTGAGTTGGGCAATCATGTGGTTTACTATGCTGGAAGTAATAAACTATAAAGGAATGGTATTAGTGAAAATTGATGAAATACAAATTGAAAGGTTTAAACAAGCCGATGCAGTGCTGGAAGCACTCTCTAATCTATGTCCAGAAACATGGAAGACCGTCAAAAGCTTGGAAGAGATCCACATCTGTGCCCATTCCAAATAAAGGTGAACCAACAGAATATGGAAATTATTTTAAATATCAATATACTCATAAACTAGCAAGATTTTGATGAAGATAATTAAACTATTGCAGTGGTATATAGAAAGAGAACTGCCAAAAAATCCAAGCTGGATTTAAGAGATGTAGAATGAGAGATATCATTGTTGATGTCAAATAGGTTTTAACCAAAGTCAGAGAATACCCTGAAAGTGTATTATTTGCTATGGAAAGCTAGTCCATTCAAATAATGGAAATTGTATATCACCTAATTGTGTACATGAGGAACCTGTACACACACCAAGAGACAGTCATTCAAAAATTACAAAGACACAGTGTGTGATCCAAAATCAGGAAAGATTTCTTTGAGGGTTGTGTCCTTTCACCCTATTTATTTATTTCAATGGGAAACTGAGCAAATAATACAGAGGAATTGGAGGAAGGATTATTAATAACTTGTGATATGTGTAAGACAGAACTTCATATCAAAGTGAGCTGTATATTAAGAAACATCCCAGCCCAGTCCAGATCAAATTCTGCATTCAAAATTAGCCCATATGTCTGACACTAGTCCATAAATTCCTCTTTAGTTTCATGCAGCCATGCAATGACACTAAACACAGGAAGATCACAGGCAAGTGAGTACAAAGTCTTGAGGGGCCAGTGGCAGGTGAAGCATTTCATTACTGGCATGGGTCTCCATGTGGCTCTTCCAGCAGGAAGAGTATGTGTGTCCAGGCTCCAGGGAGAAAAACAGAACTTCCCCAGAGACGCCTGATTGGTTGTGAACTGATTGACAGGCTAGATTCCATACCTTCACTTAAGTTGACAGGAAATTATGTAACTGCCACACTCATAATTCACTCTGTATATACAACCCAATTAGGTTGAATGAAGTGGTCCAAAAAAACTCCAGTTAGGAAAAGCAATCATGTTGAAGCTTTCTTTTGGATGTGACTGATATTTTACATATCACTGAGATAGTTACAATAACCAGAATCCCCATTTCCTTTTATTTGTCAATCTTTAGGACAGATGGTTATAATGCCTGACATTTTTTATTAAATATTTTATACACATCCCTTGAAAACTATGTTTTCCTAAGAGCATCATTCATTCAGAGGATCAAACATAATGATTCCGTTATTTGATACACCAATGTCCCAGGTTCTTGATTATCTTAGAGTAGTTTCTTTTTTAAAATTTGCCACAGAAATCATTGTTTTTTTAAAGTTATTTTACGAGGGGCTCATACACCTCATCACAATCCATCCATCAATCTATTGTGTGAAACACATGCAGAAATCAATCTTATTAAAAAATTACCTCCTGAAAATATCACATATACAAGCACTGTGTCATTTTTTACAGAAAACCATATTAGGAGTACAAAGGCAACACAATGACTGCCCTGACCCCAGGGAAGTCAGTTTCAGACAAAGGAGCAGACACCAAATCTAAAGGAGTTTCAAAAACAGTCTTCCAATACCAAATGCTAGGAAGCAGCAGTTTAGAACATGATCACAAGCCTGAGGTGCTGTTAAAGTTGAAACCACTATTACTTCCCAAATGAAGTGCCATTGCAAAAATAATGAGATATTGGGATATTATTTTCATTGAAGTTGCATCTGCAAACTACCAAACTACCCTTTCCTCAGAAACTGTTAATGAGATAAAAATCTCGAGAAAATTCATACCCCAAATTTTCTTGTGTGTTTAAAATTCACACCAAATTAATTCATTCCGTTGGAATGAAATATCTTTTAGTAGTCAAGGATTCAAATGTTACTGCTTAAATGGAAGATGAAAGTAAAGATCAGAGAGACAAAGAAACATGTCTAAACATGCCAAGAACACTCTTTGGTCTTTCATTTTGAATAAGAAACATATTCATATACATCTTGTCAGTGGCATCCCCCTGAAAGTTGTCCATGCCTTGCTATCCCCCTGAATGTCGTGGATCAACTTTATGGTTGGTAACTTGGCCAAGCTGCATTATGTACCCAGTCACTGTTTCACAGCATTTGTGCACACCCGAAGAAAAAGTCTTTGGAAGTGACAAACTTTTTTAAGTAGGTATATTAATAGCTGAGAATGTTGTCACATCAGAAATCTGATAGACTCATCAAAGCAAAGCTGCCTTGCCAAGAACAACAGCAGTTTCTGTGCACATCTGAACAAATTCAGTAGCCACACAGACATTTCAATCTTCCCAGGTACAGGGAAATAGCCTGACTTTTCCATTCACTCTAAGGACCCAGAAATAGAAAAGTGAGCTGAAATGACCAAGGCAATATAAAGGGATTGCATAAGCAGAAAACAATTCTTACTCTTGCTACATATAATTTTTATAAGAAATCCAGATTCTGTGATGCTTGTGAGGTATATGACAAACCATTGCCATCTAATTCGGGATATGACTTCACAAAAGACAAGCGTGCTACTTAGGAGAAGAAAGTCCCCACTGAACAAACAAAACAGGACATTGTTAAAGTTAAAGACACCTTTTAGAGATGATGTTGTTTATACCTGATTGCAACTCCCTTGGCTTGACCTCACCTTACCTACATCTCTCTTGTAGGTTAGGCATCAGGCCGCTAATCTAAAGATCAATGGTTCAGTCCACCAGCTGTACCATGGGAGAAAGATGAGGCTCTGCTTCTGAAAAGATTGACAGCCTTTGAAACCCTGTATGGGAATGCCACGAGTGGGGATGAACTTGGTGGGTTTATTTTTGTTATGTCTCCTTTTTTTCTCCCTCCAGGTGTTCATCCTCTATTATTTATTAACCCAAGTTCAGACTGATAAAGGGTTTCAGTAAAATGACCTTGAAATAGGAATAATGTGCAAAATTCTACCCGCTGTTCTCTAATTGTTTTAATTGGGACCGTTTTGCTTCTTCATTCAAATATACTGTATGATCATTAAAACAATCTCTTATATTTTAATATGTCTCAACCTACTGAATAGGAAATTTCCTTAGCTGTGATCTGGATCACATAGAATAGGACACCCTAAGTGCTTTGCTTAAACTCCACAAATTGGGAAGTATTGAAAGTCAATGTGAAAATAATGATAAAACACACTTAGCTTCTAATTGGACTATAGGAGATTATATAGCATCTTATTGTCAGTTGTGACTGAAAAAAATATTTTACCATATTTGTCTCTTACAGAAAATCTCAGAGACGGAAACACTCAAATGTCTCTTCTAATACCTTATTCTACCATTAGTTTAAATGTCTTACCTTTGGCAAAGGGGAACTCCATGTAGTAAAGCACATGGCAAAAACAGGGATTCCTTGATTATTCCTTCATTTAATTGGACCGGATCCATTGTTATCATGTTTCCAAGGCCACTGAGAAAGTTTTATATTGAATCTGTAATGTAGAAAAGAACAATCTGAACTTTCTTAATTCCTACTTCCAATGTTCACCTGTTTCAGTCAAGTATTGGAAAAAAAAACAACAAAAACAAAAATTCGCCCTAAATCCATTCTTTAATATGCAATGCCCTTGATGCAAAAATACAAGAAATTGATAACATGAAATCTAAATATGTTGTAACTGAAACCATGAAAACTTCTTGAAATCCTCTTTCAATCCCAGGCTCTGTCAAATCAGTCCACAGTGGAAATCTACCATGAATACTCAAGATGCACCTTTAGTCTCTAATTATAGGGAATAAGACACGGCATCACAAAAAACGCTAGTTTAAAGAGCAAATAAGGGACAGAAAGATTTTAATCTCTATGATCCCTACCAAACATCATATTTTATAAACATATATTTTTTAGGAGAAACATTTATACCCTAACATGGTTTGGAGAATTCCTTTCAGCATGGTTCCTCACATGTAGACACAGAATGGAGCCTATAATTGTTTTTTCTTGGTCTTTGCTTTGACAATATCACAAATTATTGAGATTTTTATCTTAGCAGAGAAATACTCTCCAAAACAATCTCTCAACACAAATGTTGGGCATGACATAGACATCAAATTAATTTTTAAAAAATAGGTCTTCCTTCTATTTGATTTTATTCAATTAGTTTACTAAATACCTGTGTATCCAGCACTGGATTGTACATACATAAAAAGAGAATATAACTATTTTACTTTTTGTAACAAGGAGTTCTTAATATTATAATGAAAATGAAGCTTTGGCCTTAGAACAATATCTGGAAAAATAAGTTCTTAAATTTTAGATACAGATAAAATCTCTTAGTTCTTGATTTGGTATATAGAAAATTTAAAAATATTCTACCAGTTCTTTTTTTGTTGAGAGTAATGTCATCCCAGTCCACCTTAGAGAGTATACATCTTCGGCATAAAATGGATAAATCTTATCTATTTTCTTTCAATTTCCTAATTATATTCATGAATTCAATTGCATCTTAAATTTGAAGGACAAGGAAATATTGCCAATACAGCAACATATCCGTGCGCAATCACACACACATGAATATATACACACATATATTGTAGTCAATCCAAATACAATTACAGTACTGCATCATGATCAAACTCATGTTCTTATACTGTTTCTTAAAGCTATCAAGATGAGTCAGACTATGCAAATATAATAAATTATTAATACAGTAATCAAAGAAATGACAATAATCAGAAACATATGTGCTGTTGTATCCATGAAATTTGCAAAGATTTATACTGAATTAAATAAGGAGTGGGCAGATAAATTTTATTAATTATTCATAGAATATGAAACATTCAAATTTTGGAGACTGACAGTGAGCAACAAACTTTTTTGAAATATGCATGCTCTATGACTAGTTTTGGCCAATGACATTTAAGCATCACTACTGTTTCGCCTCTAAGTAGAAGCATTTATGCACCCCTAAGCAATTCTATAGGCTATGCAAACAGCTGATGTGCTGGGGTCTGATAGAAATTTGGAGGTTTAAGTTCACACAAAGGTGCCTCGGAAGAAAAGCATGGTAATTGGCCTGTGAAAAGTCTGCTACAGAACATCCTGTCAAGCACAGTCCAATTCTGACAGACGTGCAGTCACCAGAATCCGGATCAACTCAAAGGTGCCCTTGACAGGACATATTGGGAGGAAATATCACAAAGTGATGGAGTCCCACGAGCTTAAAAAACAAAGTTGGACTGTCAATCTGTAATGAAACTATAATGTAAACAATAAATAAACAATTCTTCTCTCAAGCCAGAGAGATTTCTGAATGCTTATCAGTACTAT
This sequence comes from Nesogale talazaci, assembly GCA_004026705.1. NCBI lineage: Eukaryota > Metazoa > Chordata > Mammalia > Afrosoricida > Tenrecidae > Nesogale > Nesogale talazaci. Next base: position 93,356 of record PVJH01003254.1, read on the forward strand.
GCAATTTAATTTATCCTGACTAATTTATGCTATCCAGGTAAATATGAATGTATAGAAATAGAGTTTTAAAATTAATGTTAACAAGTTGGAAACTACCTAAAAGCCTCAAAATATCACATTTCAAAATTACATTGGTGCATATACACACATGTTGCTATTAAAAATTATGTTGTAGACATGCATTTATTGCCAAGGAAAGATACTCACAATATAACATTGAATAAATAAAGCCGGTTACATAGGTTATATGTACATTTGGTCCAATTTTATTACAGGCTCACACATACATAGCCCTTGATCTTATATGGATCTGTTCCTCTTCCTTCTTGTGTGAATTCTTTAATTGTCTAAAATGAGCATCATTATTAGTGTAATAAAAATAAAATAAAATGTTCCATTTTTAAATGAGGTCATTAGTTTTTTGAAGGCCCCATTGTGATTAATTCATTTTAAAAGTATTTGCCCTATAACTAGAAAACAAGCAGTAGCTTCATTTAGTCTTTAAAAAAAGCTACTGTATTAACTTTTTGAAAACCCACCTCAGATAATACACATCTTCAGCATAAAATGGATAAAGCAGATTTATTTTCTTTCTTTTTCCTAGCAGATGGGCAGCTGTTCTTTTACTCACAAGCCTCCTGTTACAAGTAGAAGATGCATGCCAAGACCCTAAGGGGTGATTTTTAATCATTTATGATGAGCTCTGGGGAAGAAAAGAGAGAATTGTTATGCAACTCACAGAAACTCTCAACATTTGCCTTTCAACTTCATTTTGGTTCTATCATTTCAAGTTTTACCTAGTAACTGCAGTTTGAAAGGTAATTATAATATGATAGGTACTTTTCAATAAGCATTAAAAAATCCTTCTACTTAAGAGAGCTATCTTACTGAATATCCACCTCTGAATGGAAATGGACATCTCTGGCTACTGCCACAGAGAGGCCTAGGGGTGCAGTGGTTGAGAGCTTGGCAGTTAACCAAAAGTTCGAGGGTTCAAACCCACCAGCAACTCTGCAGGAAACTCTATGGGGCACATTTGCCTTGTTCTATAGGGTCATTATAAATTAGAATCAACTCGATGGCAATGGGTTTAGATTTGGTTAATGCTGCCCTTGTGAGTCCTGGTTGCACAGTGGCCCAGTGATTGACTGGAGGGCAGCAGGTATGGTTTTGTATAATTGCCTCAGTGTTTTAGTACTGAATCAGATACGGTGGAGGGAGATAAAGAAAGATGGCCTACTCTCAAATGATACATCATTATTATAAGAGTTGATTTGCACTATGGGCACTTTGCTTAATACTTTCATTTGCCACTATATATAAAAGAAGAAACCCACTGTCATCGAGTCATTTCTGACCAGTAGTGACCCTGTAGGAAAGTGAAGAACTGCCCCTACAGGTTTCAAAGTCTATAAATATTTATGGAAACAAAAATGTCTTTTGTCTTCAGAGTGGTCAGTGGGTTCAGACTACTGATCTTGATGTTAGCAGCCCACTGTACCACCTCGATGACAACTCGTGGGGCCCTCTAACACAGGGCAGCATTCCCCAGTGAGTCCTGAAGACTATAATTCTTTTTCAGGCATAGAAAGTATTGTCCCAGTGTATTTCTGAGACTGCTTCTCTTTACAGGAGTAGAAAACCCCATCTTTCTCTTATGGTCTCTAACTGCTGATCTTTTGCTCAAGTTAGTTGTCCAACTCGTTGCTGGGGCTTCTTGGGCTTCTTGTACTACACCATCATATACAACAGCCATGAGGGTTATTCTTTATTTATCTCTGTATCCAACTCTAAGCTCCTCCCCCCCACCGCCTCAAATCAGAAATTCAAAGAAAGTTGATATACTGGAAAGAACAATATAGTCGTCTTTGCATGGGGCTATTCATTTTTAAACAGAAAATCACTTATATCACTAAGGTAAATAATGGGAAGGCATAACATTCACTTCCTTAACAAGCATTTATTGAACATATAGATTACAAAAGACAATGGTGAACTTAAATAGGCATGGTCCCTGGCGCACTTTGATGTAGAGGACAATTGTAAGAGATGTAGAATGAGATACAGGGAATAATGGCTGACGCTGAAATATATAGAAAACGCTTGAATCTTGGGTGATACAGGCTGGTGAGTTAGGAACAGATTGATATTAGGAAGATCACATTAGTAGCACTGTGGAAAATGGTTGAACAATTAAAATATCAAAATCAGAGAGATTAAATTATAATCTATGGATGTAGTTAAGGCAACAAGGAAGGCCTGTTATAAGATTGGAGCCATAGGACTAATGAATCTCAGAAGGATAGAAAATATATTTAAGATTGAAATATCAATAAAACTTGAAGATCAGCTTCATAGCAGAGAGGAGATATGAAGCAGAGAAAAACAAGGCATAACCCAACTATTGGACTGGGCAACAATGTGGTTCTACATCTTCTTAATGAATCAAGACAGGAGACACTGTAAATGGAAGGGGTCATACAGGAGGAGAAAAACAGATAATGAGTTCAATATATGTGTACACTCAGCCCAGCTTAAATTAAGGTAAGAAATAATTACCATATTATAGATTTGCCATTTCTCATATCACTTTATTTACTTTCTAACATTTTAATATATTTGATGACTCTGCTAATTTCAATAGTTTTAAAAACCTTCACTCATAATGTTCACAATATTGTATGTATTAACAAAAAGAAGAAAAGAACTTATCATCTACTGACTGACTTAAGAGAAACCCTAATTACAAGAAGGATGCTAATTTCAGGGGGGAAATGATATGTCAGAATCAATGTTAAAATATGTATTTTGCTTGTATATGCGTTTTTTTATTTGATTATTTTGAAGTTTCACAAAAAACAAATAAGCTTAATAAAGATATAGGCACTGTCTCTTTTGTATTCTCACCACTGTATCCCTAGTACCTACCAGAGGACTTGATATAGTAGTAGCTCCTTAAATGCTTGGTGGGTTTTAAGAATGGAGGGGAAAGAAAGGTGGCTGATAGTAGTAAAGAAATGATACATATGGTTTCTAATCTCATGTCATCTATAGTCTTTACAACCAATCTAAATGACAGATGTGATCAGTCAATTCAAAGCACACTGCATATTTTAGTTGAGAAATCCAGGGTGTTATGGAGAAGGTATTATAAAGTAAATGATAAAGTCTAAAGGGAATTCTAAAAGAAGCAAATATAGTGTCTCCCTTTCATCTTGAATGATGAATAAGAGTGAGTTAGGTAAAGATAGGATATGAGTGTTATAATACAGTGTGGTGGTTACATAATCTGTTGTCAATTTGAGATTTAAGAGTGAACGGGTAGAGTTTAACCTGTCAATCACGTCCCACAGCTTGATAACCTCATTAAGAGGTGCCACGGAGATAAATAGCTTGCTGGTAGTAGGACACACACTCCGTATGAGGCATGCTTGCTGACAAGACACATGAAGCTATTCTAGAGCCCTGGAGCTGAAGGAGCCATGTGGAGACCCCTGCCAACACTGAAAGATGTCCACCACCACTGGATCCACAAGGCATTCCAACCACTGGTCTATGATCTTTCTTATTACATTTGGCATCATTGTCTGGACTGCATGAGTCTGAATAGGAATTTATAAACTGGTATTGGACAAATGGGTTAATATAGAACTTATGTACTTGATCTGGACCGGGCTGTGATGTTTTCTAAATACACAATTCCTCTATGAAATGAAGTTCTCTCTCTTTTGGTGGGGAGTAGGAGGTCAGTCTTGCTCCTGCAGAGCTGCTGCTGGATTTGAACCTCCATCCCAGTGGGCTGCAGTCCTACGCACAACCACAACGCCACCGGGTCTCAGCCAAAGTTCTCTCTTACACACATACGAGTGTCTATGAATTTGTTTCTCTAAGCTACCTGGACTAACTCAAAGAGAACACTATACTCAAAGAAAACGAGAACAGATAGAACCTGGTATGCCTGACAAACTGAGGAAAGACAACAGCAGCTGCTTTACAGCAAATGTGAAAGTAGTAGCAGATGAAATTAAAGAGTATACAAGGCCCATGTGTGGGGACAGGTCTGGCATGCAGGGAAGAGGAGGCAACGGAGTCAAAGTCAATCAGGCACAGCCTCTGGAGACCCAGCTCTGTGGCACAGATCTAACTTTATTACAGCTCTTGCAAGACTTACATAGGTCTCATTAACCAGTCAGGTTGTACTTCCTTGTTTCCAAACATATCCTTATATGTTAAAATGACCAGACATCCTGCTTTTTAACAATTTAACAACATCCTGCCGCATTTTAAAATTCAAATAAATATATTACAATACTATTTTTGCAGTCTATGAAAATTTTCGTTGCTCCATATAGACCAAAGTTTTAATCAAGGATTACCCCCCCCCCTCTTCCCTGGTCAAAGGTGTCCCACTTGAAATATGGTCATTTTATAGCTCATGAGTTTGCAGCATGAAAAATGATTGGCCCACATGGTGGGCTATGTAAATGAGGTGTTACTAGCCATGTTATGTAAATAAGGTATAGTAGGCTCAGCCAGTCATCCAACTGTCTTACAAGACTATTTCATCCAATCACATCACAGGATTTTACCATCTAATCACTACAGAATCTTAGTTGCTACTTTGAGGAAGCTAGAAGTATTCTGATAGGCTGTGTCTCAGAGTTTTAGAGTGGAAGGCTGTCAGATGAGCTGTCTTGGAATGCTCTTGCAAGTGCGGGTTCCAGCTACCTAAAGGCACAGATACCCAGCCACACCAAGACCTCTCTAAGAGACGCAGCAGTATCTGCACTTTCTATGTGTTTCCCAGATCCACAGGTCCTGCTAAGAAAGCCCTCACATCCATATTTTTGAAATTGAGATCTTATTCACTTATTATATAATTAAATCTTTTAGAGTGCCTAATTTGATATATTTAATATATTCACAAGGTTGTTCAATAATTGCCACTATCAATTTCCAGAACAGTTTCAACATTCTTGAAAGAAATGCAACCGATATCCAATAGCAGTCACTCTCTTTCTCCCAAAAGTCCCTAAAAACCACTAATCTAATTTGTGTCTCTAAAGATTTACCCATTTGGGATCTTCAATGTAAATGGAATCATATAATGATTTATCATATAATATGAATGTTTTTGAAGCTCATCCATACTTTATCAATACTTCATTAATTGTTATAATTGAGTAATATTCTATTATAAGGATATATTCCATTCTGTTTATCCATTCATCAGTCTGTAGATATTTGGGTTGTTTGAGTTACTACAAATAATGCTGCTATGAATATTCATATATAAGTTGTTTTGTAAACATGATTTCCATCTATCTGAGTATATTTCAAAGAGTGGACCTAGCATATGCTAGGTCCTATGCTACCTTGCTTGTTGAAAGTAAGAAAAGTTGAAGCACTAGCTGATGAAGATCAATTACATCATTATTCAGTATAGATTAAAACTCAATGTAAAGAAAACCAAAATCTTCACAATGAGGATAAATGGAGGAAAGATTCAAGTGGTCAAAATTTCAGATGGCCTGTATCCACAATTAATGCCCCTGGAAGCAGCAGCCAGGAAATCAATAACATGTTACAGTGGTGAATGAACTGAGGAAGTAGGCTCCCTGCAGATTCCAACACCTCCAAGGGGGAAACAGACTGACAGAGCCACAGATCGAAGCATGCTGTTTTGTTTATTTGTCCTTCCCCCCTCCTTCTTACTTCCTTCTTCCAAGTGACACAACCAAGTTCCCAGCACAAATTCAAATCAGGTTGCTTATTTTTTCCCTTCCCCTTTGTTTCTAATGCTCCCGCTTAGGACATAGACTTGCTCATACACAAGTTGCCATAACAACTGAACTCTGCATCCACACTCAAAGCATTTTTCCCTTCTGTGGGAAACAGAACAAGGGAGAGAGTGTATGAAGACACATCCTCTATGCTCATACTTCACGAGTCTAAGAGGCTGAGATTCTGGTGGAAGGAGGCTTTCAGGTCCATGAGTTAGAGCTGACTCCCAGTCACCTTATCTTAATTAAAAGGCATTCTCCACAATGTCCTCTCCATAATAATGACAATTTGAAGATGCTTCTTGCAAGTACATGGTTGCTTTATTATATGCATAAAGATTATCTTCCTGAAGGTTGCCTGCCATAAATAAGATTCTACTGCCTACCCAAACCTACATCTGGTCCACTCACTTCTGATAAGGATCATAGATTGTTCCCCTAAAGAAGAACTCAGGACACTTAAGGTCAAGTCATCACAGGGATAGCCAACGTTAAGTCACCATCTTAACTCTAGAACTACCCACCTTGTTACATATGGGTTTTCCTGTCACCTTTATGCCTCTAGCACGTCCCCTTCCTATGACATATGTGGATGATGTGGCTCACATCCCCTGAGGTGTTATAAGCCTGTTAGAGAGTACATTGGTCTCTTCCTCTGCTCCCAGTTTCCATGTCAGAGGAGAGCCTTGTCAGGCCATGCTGATGTGTCTTTAATTTTTCCTTTCAATTATATAATTGCCCCAGGACCCAATTGGTCGTGGAGGTTGGTCCCCCACATCTTGTCATTTTTCATGTCACTTCTTTACCTCTGTACTCTTTTTCCTTCTTCTTTCTCTTTCTTTCTTTTTCTTGCTTCCTCTATTGACTCTAGTTTGTCTTTTCTCTTATTTCCACCTTAAAACTTTTACTCTATGCGGGACGGTGGCCCACGGGCTTGGCGGTTCAAATCCTGTGGTGGCTCTCAGGAGCGGCACTGGGTAATGCCCACGACCACCAGAGGCAGTGATGCCACCCCCAAAAGAAAATCTAAAGCTTTTACTCTATTTCTTCTTCCAAACACATATATGCATAAATTAATTTCTTCTAGTCTCCTTATTTGATTATACTTTTCTCCTATCTAACATACTATTTCTTTATATCTCTCTCCTTTTCCTAATGAAACACATTTTCCTGATAACCATTAACCCTTACTATCCATCCTAAAATATATATTCTCATTATTTTTACAAATCTCTTAGTCTGTTCAGATAATTCTTTACTATTTTAATGAATTTTACTTTATTCATTGTCATCTTCCCATCTTCCCCACGTATACCTCTCTCCCCCTTTTTTCTCAATTTTCCCACTGTAGATTTTATAACTCCTATTATTCCTTAGCTGACCCATGCAATACAGCCAACTATCCTTACACAATCCAGCAGCCCACACATCATTAGTAGGTGTATCACAATGTCATGGAAACCCAATCAACGAAATACACACAAATAAATCCAGGAAAAAACAAGACCAACTGAAATGCACCTAAACCCAATGGACAGCTCTGTAAAAGAGACCCTAGAATTATAAGAAATAGAATTCAGAAGAATGGAGTTCAGGTGACTTCAAGAGATATGGGGAATGCTCAGAAAACAACTAAGAAATAAAGAATTAGAAAATCTTCATAAAATACAATAATATAAACCATAAAAGATTTAAACAACATGGTCAAATACATAAGTAACAAAATAGAACATAAGGAAAAGTGAATCAGTGAGGTGGAAGACAATCACTAATACTATATCACATAAACTACTTTAAAAATATATTTTAAAAAAAAGAAATCCAAAGATTCAAAAAGGTGTTGGGCACTATCAAGAGAAACCAGCAGGATACTATTGGGATTCTAGAGTAAATATAAACAACAACAAAAATGTACAGAGAAGATTGTATGATAAATCCTGAGGGAACATTTCCCCATCACTATACAGGATGAGAAAATAACATTTTGAGATGCTGAGAGAACTCCAAACAAGTTATATTCCTTCCCAAGAAAAACATTGCAACATGTTGTTGTCAAATGCTCCAATTTCAAGTAAAAGAAGAGTAACCTGAGTGCAGCCAAAAAAAAAAAAAAGAAGATGAATAAGAATCTCTTCTCAGCAGAGATCATCCAGGCAAGAAGAAAATGAAACATATATCAAACTGTTAAAGGGAAAAGCAAAACAAAAACAAAGCCCTGCAAATCCTGTAACACAAATTCAGTAAAATTATCACTTAAACATAATGGATAAACAATTTTTTCCAAACAAAGAAAAGCTGAAGGAATTAATAAAGTAAGAGCCACATTACAAAACCATATTAACAGGATCACTACAGATAAAAAAATCAACAATGACAGCAGATAAGCATAAGAGAATCATGCAAGACAACACCAAGAAATCAATACCAGGAAAAATGCACTCAGTACAACATAGAAACAGAGGAATAACAAAGAAACCAATAAAGCCACACACACACACATGCACACATAGAACAACATGACGGCCAAAAAAAATCACATGAATAATGATACTAAATGCCACTGGATCAAATGCAACAATCAAAATACAGGGAGTAAAAACCTGGTTTAGAAAATAAGACCCAGCTATATTCTGCCTACAAGAGATACATTTTAAAATAAAAAACAAAAATTGATGAAAATCAAAAGGGTGAAGAAAACTTACAGATCAATGGCAGCCATATAAAAGTAGGAGTTGCAATATCAATTTCTAATAAAATAGACTTCAAGGCAAGTAACATGAAAGGTAAAAAAGACACTACACAGTGATCAAAGGAATAATAGAAGGTGAAACCACAATAAACATATATAACTTCATCAAAAGACTCTTGAAATCCATCAATCAAGCCCTCACAGAGGATAAGACAAAAATAGACAGCTTGACAGTAGTAGTAGGAGACTTCAATACGCCCCTCACAAAGAAAAACAGATCATTAGAAAAAGAAACCCAATAAAGACACAGAAGAATTAATCAGTTCAACCTCCTAGATATATTCAGAGCACTCCACCTGACAACAGCACAATGTATATTCTTCTTCCCAGCATATTCAATATACACTAGAATATACCACATGTTAGACTATCAAGCAAATCTTAAAAATTCAAAATCATTGAGATGCAACAGCCATTTTCTCAGACCAAATATTATTACATTAGAAATTAACATTAGAAGAAACAAGAACTTAAAGCCAAATACATTTGAAGAGTACACTAAAAACAATGAAGAAATAATTAAAGTATGAAATGATTTGAGACAAATGAGAATAAAACAACACAGCAAAAGTAGTCACTAGAAGGCAGATTAAGTCAATGAACATATGAAAAAGATGACATCCAAAATCAAAAACATAAAACAACACCTCCAAAGATTAAAACAAGAACAACAAAATCAATTCGCAATGTCTAGGACAAAGGAAACCATAAGGTTTAGGGCACATTCCAGAGCTGCTGATGCCACAAGGAAGATGCTCATCAGCCAGCAGCTTATCCAAGGTTCAGGCCACTCCTGCCTCTTCCCAAAGCAACAGGGCAATGCCCAAGAGTCAACCAATTCAGAGTCTTCTTAAGGAAGGGCGAACCTCTCAGAATAAGATTTCAGCTGTTGGAGTTGGTTCTGCTGGCATGACATGTGTCATCACTATTTCGTTGAAGGACTTGGCAGATGAATATGTTCTGTTCATAACAAGGAAGAAAAATTGTAGAGTGAGATTATGGATCTCTAGATGGCAGCCGTTTCCTTTGAACTCCAAAAACTGTCTCTAGCAAAGACTATACTGTAACTGTAAATTCCAAGATATTTATTGTGATAGTTATATAACTTCCTATCAACTTGAGTGAAGGGGTGGAGCCTAATCTGTCACTCAGGTTATAGACAATGAAGTAACTGTGTGGGCATGGTTTGCTCCTGAGTATGCAGTGAACTCCTTTCTTCCTCAAGGAAGATGGGACACACACTATGCCTGCAAGACATTCCTGCTGACAAGTCATATGGAACTACAGTGATAGGTCCAGAGACCTAGACCTGGAGAAGCCACGTGAAGAGACACACTAGTGTTGAGATGCTTCCACTGTCACTGAATCCACAAGAGTTTCTACCTACTGTACTGTGGTCTTTCTGTATTCTGCGTCATTGCATGTGCTGTATGAGGAATTTATAGACTGATATCAGATATGTGGGCTAATATCAGACTTATGGACTAGAACTGGATGGATTGGGTTGTTTTCTTAATAAACAATTACTTGTTGCTATAAAGCTATACATATAGATATACATATTTTCCTATACCTATATGAGTCTCCCTGGATTTGTTTCACTAGTTTCTACCTGGACTAACACATCTATTATCACAACCAGCATATAACAGCAGGAAGGCAAAAGTCATCTTAATTTGGTCCAGTGTAATGGGAACATCTTCATATTTATCATTGCTAACATTGTAAAGCACAGCCCAAACTGAAAATTTATTTTATTTTTGTAATCCAGTGGATTGCCCTACTTATGTGGCTTTCCCCAAGAATCATGTTGTGTTAGTCTGGGTTGACTAGAGAAACAAATTCATAAACACACATATGAACATAACAATAAGGTTCATATACAATAGGAATAGAACATTGAGAAAGCATCCCAACCAAGTCCAGTTCAAAGTCGTAAGTCTGATATTAGCCCCTATGTCCAATGTCAGTCTACAAAGTCTCCTTCTGACTCACTAAGTCACAGGCTAGAGAGTGCAGAATCCCTGTACTGGCAGGGGCCTCCCCATGGCTCCTTGCTTTCAGCGCTCAGGGTCCATCAACAGCATCCAGTGGTGGTAGAAGCAACTCAATGCTGGCAGGGGTCTCCACATGGCTTCTCTAGCTTCAGAGGTCTGATTCCATCAGGGTAAGGCCGCGTAGGTTCTCCTCTGGCTCCTCCAGCTCCTCAGACACTGCCATCTTGTCTTGTCTGTAGTTTGCAGTCTCAGAGACTGACTCCCAACAACTGAGGAGGTGGCTTCTCATCTCCACGAGGGAAATATTGCAAGATTTCCCAGAAGTCTCAGGAGAAAGCTATGCCCACACAGAGGCCTCATTGGCTACTCAATGGCTATCTCCAGATTAACAGGATAGACTCCACCCCTACATCTCAATCACGAAGTTGACACACATATTATTGTGATAATCAATAATAGAACCACTTGTGATAAGTATTATGCACCTGAGAATATAGCATAAAAGTGTTCTATGACTTCTGAAACACCGTTACCAATGTGTTTAAGGAGTGTCATATAATTTCTGGTACTTCCACTCAACATTCCAAGTCCAAATTTTTTCCATCACTTCTTGGACTCTAATGCACAAACCTAATATTGCATGCTTTGTGCATAGCTATTGCAACAAATCTAATTTTGTATATGATAGTGTGTATATATATATATATATATATATATATATAGAGAGAGAGAGAGAGAGAGAGAGAGAGTAGCCTGTCAATCAGATTACAGCAGATGATGCCTTGTGGGTATGGCCTTCTTAAAGGAATTCTGGGAACTTCCTGTCTTTCTCTTTGGAGGCGAGCTACATACGCTCTCTGCTTCACCTTTCTGTTGACAAGCCATATGGAGCCACTCTGATGGCAGCCAGAGCCCTTAAGATGCTTCCACCTGCACTGAATTCACAAGGCTTTGAACCAACCAGCCTGTGATCTCCCTGCATTTGGCATCGTTGCATATACTGCAGGGGTCTGAAGAGGAATTGATGTACTGAAATCAGACATATGGGTTAATATCAGATTTTATGGAATTGATCTGAACTAGACTTGGATGTTTCCTTAATAAGCAATTGCTCTTTGATATAAAGCTCTCTCTTACACACATATGAATGCCCCTTAATTTCTAGTCAACCAGGCCTAACACATCTTCACACATTGGAGAATATTCTAAGTTGATTGATTGGAAGACAAAATATCTTAAAAATGATAACCAACATACCCAAAGAAACCTATAAATAAAATAAAATTTCAATCCAAATTTCTACTTATATATTTAAAAAATGGAGAAAATGATTATCAAGCTCATATGAAGAGGTAAGAAACCCAGGATTAAAGAAACCTGTCAAAAGAGCATAGGAGTCCTTGCACGACCTGACCTCAAAACCTATTATACAGCCACAGTAGTCAAAGCAGCCCCATATTGGAAGAATGTTATTATTGTTGTTGTTGTTGTTGTTAAAGACAAATGGGCCATTTCTGACCCATAGTGACCTTAAACACAACAGAACGAAACACTGCCAGGTCCAGCACAAACCTCACAATTGTTCCTATGCATAAACCCATTGTTACAGCTAAGGAAGGTGTCAATCTATCATCTTAAGGGTCTTCTTCCTTTTCACTGCCCCACTACATTACAAAACATGTACTTCTCCAGGGACTGCTCAATGTTGACAGCATGTCCAAATTATGTAAGTTAAAATTTTGTCATGTTGACTTCTAAGGAGCTCTCTAGTCATACTTTTTTTCCAAGGTTGATCAGTTATCCGTTTTGAAGTCCATGGTATTTTCAATGTTCTTCTCCAGCATCAAAATTCAAATTCATCTATTCTTCAATCTGCCTTATTCATTGTGCAAATGTCACACACATATGAGGCAACTGAAAATATCATGGTTTGAGTCAGCCCCCCACCCCTTAGTTCTCAAAGAACATTCTTGCTTTTCAATACTCAAAAGAGATTTTAAGCAGATTTACCTAATAAAGCATACCTTGGGATATTGACTGCTTGTTCCATGAGCATTGATTGTGGATACAAGCAAGACAATATCTCTGACAACTTCACACTTTTCCCCATTTATCATGGTACAATCTATTGGTCCAGTTGTGAGGATATAGGTCTTCTTTATACTGAGTCATAATCGATACTGAAAACTGTCATCCATGATCTTCATCAGAAATTGCTTTAAGTTCTCTCTTTAATCAAGCAAGCATTTCTGCATATGACATCTTCTTAAAAAGCCTTCCTCCAATCCCTATGCCATATACTTCTTCATACAATCTAGGTTCTCTAATAATTTGCTCTGCATACAGATCAAAAAATATGGGAAAAGGATACAACCCTAATGCACACTTTTCCTGATTTCAAACCATGTTGCATCCCCTCAATCTGTTCACAAAACTGGCTCTTGATGTAATTTCTGCATCAGCACAATGTAAAGTGTTCTGTAATCTTCATTCTTCTCATGTTTAGCCACAGTTTATGACACACATTGTCAAATTCTTTGGCATAGTCAATGAAACAGAGGTAAGCATCTTTCTGGTATTCTATGCTTTCAGCCAAGATCCATCAGGTGTAAGCAATGATATCCCATGTGCCAAATAATGTTCTGAAACCAGCTTGAACCTCTGGAGACTTCTTGTCAATGTACTGTTGCAACCATTATTGGATGATTGTTCTATAGTCTGGGGATTCTGTTGGGTCACCTTTATTTGTAATGGATGCAAATAGGGATCTCTTCCAGGCAGCAGTTGTCAGTAGCTGGGCCAAGTAGCGTCTTCCAAATTTCCTGGCATAGAGCAGTGAGTGCTTCCAGTGCCTCGTCAGCTTGTTGAAACATTTCAATTGGAATTACATCAGTTCCTAGAACCTTATTTTTGGCTAATGCTTTCAGTGCAGCTGGAATACGTTCAGTACCATTGGTTCTTGATCATAAGGTGGAATGAACAAAATGGTGGACTGTTGACTAATTCTTTTTGGTAAACTCTGTGTATTCTCTCTTGCTGCTATGTGCATCATTTAATATTTTGTGCATAGAATCTTTTTAAAATGAAATGTGAGGGTTGAAGGTTTTCTTGAGTTCTTTCATTTTCAGATATGCTGAGCATGTCTTTCCATTTGGTTTTCTAAGTCTGGGTATTTATACATTTTGGCAGAAATATTTGGCTTTTCCTTCTGGAGTTGCCCTTTGAGAATTTTCTTTGAGGCTCCTTGACTTCATTATTTCTTCCATTTTCTTTAGCAAGCTTCAGAATCTCTTATCACATCCAATTTGTTACTTTATTCTTTCCTATCTTTTTAATAACCTTTTGCTTTCTTCATGGATCATATTCTCTCACAGATCATCAGGTCTTCTGTCATTAGTGTTCAACAATTCAAATCTGTTCTTTAGATGTTCTCAAAACTCAGAGGAGAGACTCAAAGTGGTATTTTGGCTCTTGTGGTTGCATTTTCCTCAGCTTCAGTACATACATATTAGCAATTGATAGTGTTCCACAGGTAATCCCTAAACTGATTTTAGATGCTGATACTGAGCTCCTTCATTGTCTTTCCCCCCCCAATGTAGTCAGTTTGATTTCTATGTCTCCACCTAGAAAAGTTAATGTATATGTCACAATATGCGTTGTAGATGAAAAGTGTTTTAATGACGTCATTGTTCTAACAAAATTCTGTCATATGAACTTCAGCTTCTTTTTTTCACCAAGGTCATCATTTTCCAACTACTCTTCCTTCTTTGTTTCCATTTTTTCATTGCAATTACCTAAAATGATCAATGCATCCTGATTGCATATTTGATCAATTTCTAACTTAAGTTGTTGATAGAATTCTATTTCTTTATCACTAGTTTTTGTCATTGGTACATAAATTTGAATAATATTTTTTTCATTGGATTTCCTTGAAGGTGGACAGATGCAATCCTATCACAGACTTCATGAATGACTGTATTTCATATTTGATTTTGCAATATCCTTTCTTGATTATGCTATTCTTCTTGATTATGCTATTCCAGCCAAATACTAGTCTGTTTCTGGTCACTAACAACTAAGGCATTGGTATTTATTTGTTCCATTACATTTATGACCACTTCCAAATTTCCTAGGTCCACACTTTATAAATGATACATTCCAATCATTAGCAAATTGGGGCTTTTTCTCCTTACCTTAAGTCATGCCCTGTAAGCAAATGAATATCCCAAATTTTCCATTCTCACAGGCTTTCCCACACTCATGTCACCATTGTTGACTCCACTGAAAATAATTGGTTTCTCTTTACTCACAAAGTGAGTGCCCTTGGACCTTAGGGGTCCATCTACTGGCACTACGTTCAACAATGTTCTGCCCACATTCATCAAGCCTTCATTGTCTGACAATGCTTTAAAGTTATGTGTGAGGTTTTCAGTGGCTCCTTCCTTCAAAGTGGGTAACCATGTCCTCCTTTGCTGTCTTTTCTTAGTCTGGAAGTTCTGCTGGAACCTGCTGACATTTGAGATATTAATGATATAACTTCCAACATCACAATGACACACAAGGCACCACAGTACAACAAAGTGACAGACAAGTGGTAGATTAAAACAATGATAGCTACATGAAGTGAGGAAGCAGAATAGAAAACCCAGAAATAAAGTCATCTACCTACAGGCAACTAATTTTCAACAAAAGACCAAAAATTTAAATAAGAAAGATACAGTTTCTTCAATGAATTGTATAGCAAAATGTTATCTTAATCAGTGAAAGAATGAAATAAAACCCATACTTCATCCTGTTTACAAAACTGCATGATGATGGATCAGACTTAAGACATACTTAAGACAAACTTATTTTAAGGCACACACATACTATAATAAAGGAAACACAGAGCAAAAGACATAGATTAGGAAAAAGAGAGCCCTTGGATGGGGATAAGATATTAATTAACCAAACAATGAACAAGAGACTAATTTCTAAAATCTTTAGAATGCTACAACACTTCCAGAAGAAAAAAATTAATAATCCAATTAAATGTTGGCAAAACACATGTACAGTTTATCTAAAATGACATTCACAGTGCAAACAAACACATGAAAAATACTCCTGATCCTGAGCCATGTGAGAGAAGCAAATCAAAACAACTATGACATGCTACATTACATTAGCAAGGATAACCCAATTCAAGAAAATCATAAACCATCAAATGCTGAAGAATCTTCACAGAGACTGGAATTCTTATATACCTCTGGAGGGCTTGTTTATATATAAGGCGATTGTGAATAGAGATATAGCATTACCTAAAACAACTGAGACTAGAGATATCATATAACCCAGCAAATCTCGGCTGGGTATATATCCCAAAGAAACAAGAAACACAACACGAACAAATGTATGTTCTCTCGTGTTAATCACAGCACAGCTCACAAAAGCAACAAACTAGAAACAACCCAATGCCCAGGAGTAGAAAAATGGATAAAGAAACTCTGGTATACATAGCCAGTAGAATACTATGATTTCCTATAATACAGTAATGAAACCACGAAGTACCTCATGATATGGAAGAATCTAGGAGTTTGGGCAAAGATCACAAAAGGACAAATATTGTGTGAGCTTGCTATTTAAGGAAAAACACTAATATGAAGGTAAGTACTTTTGTCAAATCATAAAATTTTCTAATCCTGTCACCCAAGCTAATCTTGCTTATAATTCATAGATCATCCACTGATTGGTACATCTTAAAAACCACTTCATGAAAAAAGACCTCACCTCAGTCAGGCTCCATCTCACATGCTGGGAGAAGACCAATCTGTTCACCCTGGATAGCACTGGTTCACAGTCACTCCAAAATCATAGGACACTCTCACAAAAGGGCTCAGTGATGCTTACTGAAGATTCAAATCTAGAGGTGGGGGTTGATCTTTGTCTCAGTGGAGGTGCTTCATTTTGGTGGGAGGGAAAACAACATCATTGGGAAACTTACCATTACATCTATATACCCGTAAATAGGAGAATATACCCTGTATCACGTTCTTCATCAGACACTTTTGACTGAATTTCTATCCAACCCTTGGTGACCCAATTACATACTATAGACAACTGGGACTTTAGACTTTGTTCTTTCTAGGTGCACATAATCATTTATAGATCACATCCAAAGCATCTGACTTGGACACAACACTAAGCAAATGGGGATTTACCTTAAATATACCTGGAGCATATTAAAGGAATGGAAATACTTCCTTGGATGTCAGGCTTAAATATCTTACTGTGAGGATAAACAGATGGCTAGTATCCAAGGTTACATAATTGGAAGTTAGTGGACATTGGTTCAAATCTCATATTTTGAGAGTGGCCAATAATTGGCAATTTAAGACTATCATATATTTGCTATTTTCATACTTTTCTGTGCCATGTCTTAGTCAAGTTAGCATAATTCTGTCTTAGCAAATTACTGCTACTGGAAATTTTGTCTAGCCCTTGCCATCACTATTTGTATAAATAGCATCCAATTCCTTGATTTTTAAGTCTATACGAATCAACAGTCCAAATATTTTAGTCTAAAAATATGCCCCAAATACTTCAGTTTTCTAAGCAGTATTTTAAATTCTATATTATGGGTTAAATTAATGATACTATCAGTAAAATTACCACATGCTTCTTGGGAGGGTTCATAATATACCCATGAAATTATAGTGATATCTCTGAAGTGGACAAGAAACATGCATATGCATTTATGTATTACATATATGGATTTTAAGCTCCAATTTTATGGCAAACTCTAATCTAATACCAATATGAAGGTTAGTACTTTTCTCAAATCATAAAATTTTCTAATCCTGTCACCCAAGCTAATCTTGCTTATAATTCATAGATCATCCACTGATTGGTACATCTTAAAAACCACTTCATGAAAAAAGACTTCACTTCAGTTAGGCTCCATTTCACATGTTGGGAGAAGACCAATCTGTTCACCTTGACTTCTTAAAGAGATCAGTGAAGATTTACGTAATAGGTCTGGTTATAAGAAAGAATAGCATCTGGGAATGCAAGGTGTGTCTTGAAATATGCAGCCATATGAGTTAGATATCAGCTAAGTCCACAGAGAAAATGCACACCAGCCTATGTTATCCAAAGATTGTAAGTAATCAAATCCAAAACAGGAGGAGGGAATTATTATATTAGATATTTAATTGTGAGCACCTGGTTTACAGAAAACTATGAATGACAGTGAATGCCCAAAATTCATTGGCAGCATCCCCTAGGTGGATTAAACCTCTGGAAAATCCCCTCTAATCATTGTCAAGGGATGTGAATAGTCTTGCTGTCAGACAGAGCGCATTGGAAAAGAAATTCATGTGGATGCAGTTAGGTTACAATAGAACACATTATCATTTGGTTCCTCTTTTCGACCCATTTTGAATTTCTTGTTTTTTACTATTTTCTGCTTTCTTTTGTATTAATTTTTTTTGTGATTTAATCCAGGAAGGTAAATCCAGGAGAAGTCAGTAACTGCATTAAGAGTTTCTTGGGTTTATGCCCGGGGAGAAAAGGTTGAGCGAAATGTGGAGCTAATGAGTACAAACATGAAGAAAATTATCTAAAATTGATTATGGTGATGATTATGTGTTTTTTTAAAAAATGTTTAAACCACTGAACCACATGAGATATTAATTATATATCATTAATTAAATAAAGAGAGTTGAAGAGCAAGGATGTCAGTTTGAGAACTATGGTGCACCTGACCCAATCCATGGTGTTTACAATTGCCTGATGTGCATGTGAAAGTTGGACACTGAATAAGGGAGATTGAAGACGAATTGGTACATTTGAATTATAGTGCTGATGATTCACATTGAAAGCACCATGGACTGACGAAGAACAAACAGATCTGTCTTGGGAGAATTACGGTCAACGTGCTTCTTAGATGAAGGTGACAAGACTACATCTTTTTTAATTTGAGCATGTTGTCAGGAGGGGCCCTCGAGAAGGAAGCATGCTTGGTAAATTGGAGCAGCAGCAAAACAGAGAAAGAGCTTCAATGCGATGAATTGGCACAGTGACTGCAACTGTGAACTCCAACAGGACGAGCATTGCGAAGGTGCCACCAGATCAGACCGTGCTTTGTTCTGCTGTGCACAGGGCTTCTAAGAATCAGCACGCACCTTGCAATAGCACTCTCACATGGAAATTTGTTGAAGAAATGAAGGGACAATTTTGACCATTTCCTTGGACCAGGGAATGGTTTGGGAGGGTCCCTTAAAAGGTTATGCTGCCATCTGATTTGCATGTTAAGCCTCTTCTTTGGTTGCAATGTGAAGAATGGATAGAAAGATGATAAAAATAAAAGCAGGAAGCTCAATTAGAGGTCTATTGCAAGACTAAGGAAACAGATGGTGGCTATGACTAGACGAGGTGATGGCAGTAGATGTAGAAGCACACAGATGGATTTGAAAGGCACTTGGCAGTACACTTAATCTGAGTTCATTATTGATTGCATATGGAGAGTAGGGAGAGAGACTTGCTAAAGATTGTTCACAGGTTTGTAGTTATTGGTGACCTGTGCCAAAGCAATTTCAATAGATTGGGAGAAGAAAAAGTCGGGTTATAACGTATTAATTCAATAAATATTTATTAACACCTTCTACCTGTTATACACTGCTTATATCACAGTGAACAAAATGGGGGAAAAAATCCTGTCCTCAAGGAGTTCATAAATTACTACAGAGGAAGACACAGTATAAAAAATAATTCTAATCAATGAATTGTACATTGTGTGGGCAGGTGAATAGAGCTACACACAAATTGGAGTGAAACTTACTTCTACAAGAATTATAATAACAATAAAAATACCTACTTACAGTTTACTAAGGACCATATATTGCCATTATATTTACTCATTGGAAATTTACAACAAAACTATGCTGGAGGTAAAATTAATTCCTTTTCCCATTTTACAGACGAGCAAGCTGAGCCATAGAGATATTATGCAACTTGATCACATTTACATGATTTTAATTGAATCTTTCAACCAATCAATGCACTGAAAATGTAGATCATTTCTCTTGGAAAATGCAGTACACCAAAAAGTTTGTATGTTTAACCAGAGTTTCTTAAGCAATTTTTACAAACTAGGGCGAAGGAGGTTAAGGACATGGAGACTATTTATACAGGGGATAATTTAAAGAACAAAATCTCAGGACGAAGAAGCCTTAGGAAAAATGATGTTCTGTATGCTTCCTGAGGGCAGAAGCCTTTGGGACTCTGTTTCTAATATCTGTCTCTAATATTTAATTAAGTAGGTAGAACTAAAGGATAACCGCATCATGGGTTACATTTTTAGTCAACTTCTCTATCTTATTCTATGTTTTCTGTCAGAAAACATAAATATAAAAAACATAGCAAGTAAAGATAAAGATAAGAACAAGGCTGAGGTGGCGTAGTGGTTGTGCGCGGGACTGCGGCCCACTGGGATGGAGGTTCAATTCCGGCTCCCAGGAGCAAAGGCTGGGCCTCCTACGCCCACCACCAGAGGGCAGTGATGCCTAAAAAAAAAAAAAAGAAGAAGAACAAGGCTGAACCTGACATCGAAATAGGCAGACTCAGGCCATAGTGAGGTGCCGGCAACAAAAACGCAAAATGCTCAGGGAAGAATCTTGTCCTTCATGGTCTCCTCTAGCCGTTGCCTTTAGGAAAATCCAGAGGAGTTAGGATTCATGGAGGACAAACTTCCCCACCCCCATCTCTTTCGCATTTGTTAGACAATGTTTCCATGAACCTAATATTACCATGAGAATCCAGGTTGTTCAAACTGACTCTAGCTGATTTACTTACCTTGCATATGCTGTGACCTCTTTGCCCTTTTGTAAATTGGGTTGGATAGGCAGAGGGTGTAAGTGAATAATTGTGGTCAGCTCAGAGGTTATTAACCATGATCACTCAAGAGGAGTTCTAGAAAACCGTATTGAATGATGCAAAATATAATAATACCCAATTGCGGTATATGAAGGTTTGCTAGATATCAGCTCGCAAACAGGCATCTGTGCTACCAAGCTAGAGAAAAATGCTGAGGCACGAATGTGCCCTTTTTGGTCTTTCAAAGCTCAACCCACCATCTGCCTATTGAATGCATGAACAATTTCCGGGAAGGACCAGGAGAGAGCAGATCTCCTGATTTAAAAGGGACAGGGGGAAGAAAAGGATGAGAAATATGGGGATATGTTCTATAAAAATTCTTTGGATATTAGTGTTCCCTATTTTTATTCTTGAACTGACATGAGTCAGCCTCCCTCCACCAGAGGAACAAGCTGCAATGCTGTCTGCCTATGTAAATTAATCACATCAAGACTTGAAATTCTGAAATGAGTTTAGAAAGGTGACTTTTATTTCAGGTGGGTGGGTGAAGGGGGTGTGTAAGGATTGATGGCTTCCATTTCCCACGTCAACTATATGTTCTCTGATGTTAATCTCAGTAAAATTAATCCTGGTCTTGATAAACCCCGGCCACCTCAGGAAAGAAAGAGACCTGCAGCAGGCAGTTTTTCTTCACTCAGAGATAACCAATTGATGATAAAGTTTGGAAGTTTTTTATTAAAAGATCAATTTCATTGGGGCTCTTACAGCTTTTAAAAAAATTCTTACAGCTCTTACAATCCATTCATCCATTGTATCAAGCATATTTTTACATGTTGCCATCACTGTTATCTAAGCATTTACTTTCTATTTGAGCCCTTCGTATCAGTTCCTCTTTGTCCCCCTTCAACCTCGTGACACATTTATAAATTATAAATTACTATTATTTTCATGTTGAAAACACTGCCTACTGTCTCCCTGCCTCCAAGGTTTCTGTCGTTCATCCCCAGGTGGGGGTAGGTGGTGTGTGGTTAAGTGGTAATACTTAAAATTTTCCCCCTTCCTTCCCTCCTTTTCCCAATTTCCTCCTACCCTCCTGGCATTTCTACTTCCATTGTTGTTCCTGGATTTCGTGTGTCATGAGCTCTTATCTTTTATCTGTACATGTGCAAATGCTCTGGTCTAACCCGCAGTGAAAGACAGGACTGGGGTCAGGATAGTGGGGGTGAGGAAGCCTTAAGGAAACGGAGGAATATTGTGTGTTTCAACAGTGCTAAACTGTCGCTTCATTGACTCATCCCTTCCTTGTGATCCTTCTGTGAGGGAATGTCCCATTGTCTGAAAAATATCGTACCTGGAACAGTAAAAGGAATTAGTAATCTTCCAAAAATAAAATGATTGCCACATTGAAATATAATTTAATATAGCTATCATGCATTGCTGATGGCTTAAAGGATTCAGAACGTGGGAAGCCATTTCTTTGCCCTCAAACAAGAATACTAAAAACAAAACAAAGCAAAATGCCATCAAGCTAATTCCAACTCATAGCGACATCAAGTGTTTCAAAGATAAACTGTGTCCCATAGTCTTTCAATGGCTGTTCACTTTCAAAGTAGCTTGTCAGGCTTTTCTTTTGAAATGCTGCTAAGTGCTTAACCATTGCATCACTCTTAAAAATGAATTTTAACAACCACAAAGAGAAGTGCACAATTTATAAACATTCTCCTTTCTCTTTCTCCTCCACTCACCTTTTGGCTAAAGGTTAAATGTTTACATACAAAGGTGAAATCATACTGGGTGAGAGTACCAGTCCACATATTCTTTTTTTTTTTCAAACAAAACGTGCTTAAACAAGTCTCTCTCTGCCTTTAATATCTGGGGCAATTAGCTCAGTAATTGTCTTAGTCTTTTCAGAGTATCATCATAAAAGGGGTTCCCCTAAAACAATGGTAATCTGCCGGGTCAGTTAAATTCAAGACACAGAAGCCAGCTCAGAAGGTGATGGAAAATGTTTGGGGGGACATTCCAAAGGAGGAATCAGGGATTTATTGGAAGGACAAAGGACAAAGGACAATCATTGCTGCATATTTGGAGACTATTAAAAGAAAAAATGAAACACTGCATTGGTAGGAAAAGAGCCCAGGAAATTTCCCACAAAGAATTTGGTTTTTTCATCATGACAGTGTACTGGCTCATTCTTTGCAGCTAGAAAGGTTGTGAAAACAAAGTTGTGAAAACTTTGTTAGAACACTTTGCCCCATCCTGCTTACAGCCCTGATACTTCCCTTTCAGGCTTCCTTTGGTTCAGCAAACACATAGGACATTGAAAGGCAACACATTTGGAGTCCATGGCAAGTGCCCAAATTGCCATTTTGATACGGTGTTAATACAGGAAAGTTAATATGGGAAAGTACAGAATTCTTCCAGGAAGGGTTGTTGCTGTGAAGTACTGTTAAGTTGGTTCCCACTCAAAGAGACCCAATGTCCAACAGCACAACATGTCCCAATATGGAACCAGACTCACAACTGCTCTTATATTCTAGCCCATTGTTCAAGCCACTGTGTCAATCCATCTTATTGGGGGGCTTGCTAATTTTTGCTGCCCCTATACTTTCAGTACATGATGTTCCTTCCAAAAACTAGGATTGCTTCTGGGTGTCATTGAGTTGGTTCCAATCAATAAAGACCTTATGTACAACAAAACAAAGCATTGTCCAGTCCTGAATTTAGAGGGATAGAAACACAGCCTTAAGCTAGAGAATATGTTGTAAAGCAATAGACATTTTGATATATTTTCTTATTAAGGTTTCTAAGCTTTTTTATCAATACTCATTGACTTATACAAGTATATACAAGGGCACTTCAAAATGTTGGTGGAAATAAAAGGTAATTGAATTCTTCCCCATAAAAGTTTTTGAAGCATTTGCAATTGGGAAATGATTTTATCATTGTCTCTGTGTGTTTGTACACAAAGGCAGAATATCTATTATTAAAAATATAAAGAGAGATACAGGTAGACTGTGATCAAATAATTTCCCAATTACCATATAGCTGAGGACAGCCTAGATTCCCAACATTTCTGCTATTTGCAAAGCTGAAAATGCACACAGGCTAGCCAATTGGACCTGTGGCCTATGAAGCTAAAAGGGGAGTAAATGAATACTTTTAACAGACTTGGATACAGAAAGAAATTACTTCCTAGTCTAATGCAGGTCTTCTAAACAATAACACAAATTACTCTGGAGCATCATAATTCAGGTCAATGCCACAAACCAACCAAAAAAGTTTGTTTATGAAGTTGGAGATAGTTCTAATTCTTGCCCTGTCTGCGGAGGTTCTCAAAACATGTCTGTTGCCAGCAAGACAAGTCCCATGGAAAAGACAGGCAATGTAAAAACATAGTGACATTTCAGGGCCCCTCTTTAGTGGAGCATTTACATTACTGCAAACTTTATCTTCTCACAGTGCACACCTGTTGTTGTTTGGTAACCAGGAGTGGGTTTGAACTCATATTGACCCAATGTACAAAAGAACAAAATGCTGCCCTATTCGGCACCATTGTTACAATTGTCATATTTGAGCACAAGTGTCATATTTGAACCCATTGTGTATACACAGAAAAAGCAATGAGGACACATTATTTTTCAGCATGGACTAGGGTTCAAAATAATCAGCCCCAAATTACTAATTCATATATTCCAATTTCCTTGTGTTTTTTCCAGAATACAAGACAATCTAGCAGTAACATATTGTATTCTAAACCCATCCAAGGACAAACACAATCAAATAAAAATCATCTTTTATTTTATTGAGATAACAGGGAAACAAAAAATTCAGAAAAAGGGAGAAAAGAAAAAAGTTAGAAAAAGGAAACAGTTTTAAAAGTTAAACAAGCAAACACTTTCAACATGACATTAATAATCGCTTGTTCCCATTATGTAGTTTTAAGGACCTCTTTTAAGATGCACAAGTAGACACAGAGACATTGGCCACACAGAAAGCTTAATACGGATATATAAATAGAGCACAGGTTGTTAAATACCTCCTGTCAGCGAGATCCTATGTACATCCACGGAACAGTACACTGTCTGTGTGACATCCTCCCAACTGCTATGGTTGAGCCCTTCGTTGCAGTCACTATGTCATAACATCTTGTCAAATATTTTCCTCTTTTCCCACAGTACTTCTACTTTACTAACCATGATAACTGTGGTAGCTACAAAATCTGGTATCAATTTGAGAGGATTACAAGTGCAGTGGTGGAGTCTGGCCCATCATTCAAGATATAAACAATGAGGCCTCTGTGTGGGCACCATCTCCTCCTGAGGATACTGAGAACCCCTGTATTTCCTCGGTGGAAGCGACAGAAAATTCTCTCTGTGTGTTCACTCCTTGAAGACTCTATACTGACAGTACTTACTCCCTGAGAGACGCTCTACTGACAAGACACATAGGGCTACACTGGGAGCTGGAGAAGCCACAGGGACCTACCCTGATACAACCAGACCTCTGGAGCCAGGGAAGCCATGTAGAGACCTCTGTCAGTGTTGAGATGCTTATAAAACCAAGGGATCCACAAGTCTTCCAACTCACTGGCCTGTGATCCTCCTGCATTCGGCCTCATTGCATATATTTCATGAGTCTGAAGAGGACTTTATAGATGGGTATCAGGCATATGAGCTAATATTGCCTTACGATCTTGATCTGGACTGGACTGGGACATTTTCTCAGTAATCAATTGTTCTTATATATAAAGGTCTTCCTTATAAGCATGAGTGTCTATGAATGTTTTTTGTCTACCCAGCCTAACACAATATTCTTGTCCAAGGGCTGATCTTTCTTGATGCATTTCTTGATAACATGTTACTGCATACTGAAGAGGATTTCAAGTGTAGGCTTCCCACAAGATACAAAAAATCATAGCAGATCTAAACTCATGTTATTACTAAAGATGGAATTATTATTACCATTACATACCAAATACTGATGTAATGAGTGTGACAACTTTTAAAATGAGATCAACTCAAGATCAAAGCTTATGCCACCTCAGATATAAACATGGGACATCTGCCCTGTGCTCTTATCTTAAGTTCATTTTGCTTTCAATTCACTGTGGACATCTTTCCCAAATTACAAGCCAGAGGGTATACACTCAACTAACTGTCCACCTAAAATTTAAAAATAAAAGGACAAAGAAGCTTCTCCCTCCAGGACAGGAGAGAGAAGTATGGTGCCCTTTATGTTCTCAGATAATGGAGCATCAATATGCTAAATCAATAGTACACAGAAGTAGCCAGTTATCTAGACATCTATATTTTCTTGGCGCCCTCTCACAGCAATCACCCTTCTTAATAGCAATTGCCCTCTACAAAGAGAAGGAAATGTGCTAAAGGAAAAAGGACAAAACTACATTGGAACATTGGTGGGGGTGGGGGTTAGGGGGTAGTAATTCTGGAACTCTCTTTTTCACTCAGATGACAGATTCATATATTCTAGTTACATACATGCACTGGTGTACTTACATAGAATGCTATAACTCCCTAAGGAACCAAACTTACTGCCATTGAGTTGACGTTGGCTCACATCAATGGATGTATTACTTAAACAAGAAGGTACTGTTTTGGGTAGCAGCAAGTATTCTGTGACAAGAACTATCTACCTACCCAGGCTAGAATAACACTCAGTAGGAATTTAGTAAGGTAGTTCCATCATTCTATGAATGCTAGTATGAATTATTCTGTAAAGGGATCATTGCTTTTTCCTGCAAAGTAAATACTCCTTCTTAAATATTATAAACTTATGTATTTGAAAAGATGAAGTACCTATAATTATAGATGACTTTTTAAAAATTTATTCTGCTTAATAAGATATACATATGAATGTAAATAGCTGACAAAGTGAAAGGAGGAAGAAAAACCAAAAGTTATCAATTGACTCTGGTTTGTCATACCTTTCACTTAAAGATATCAATGAAATTGTTCACCAGAGCCTCTTGGTGTCCCTTTGAAATAGAAAAAAGTTCACGGGCAGGGGGGTGTGGAAGAAACATTCTATATACTTGAGTTTTTCTTTAACCCTGTTAAAAACAAAAGCAAACAAACAAATAAAAACCTAGAGCACTTACTGTGTACCAGGATATTCAAGAATTAGTTGTCAACATGAAGCATTTACCACTGAACAAAATATTTAGGACCCTTTAATCAAAATATATTCACAAAAGTACTGCTAATTGCTTTTAGAAGAAATAACTGAGCCCATGATAACTAACATCTGACTCCATTCTTCTGGTTCAAATACTATTGATTAGAAATGCCAAGAATCAAAAACTCTTTAATAAAGCATTTTGCTGGCAATCAATAAGACCTAAGTCCAGTCAGCCAAAACCAAAAATTATTTTAGGCAACAATAATTAGGTTTCAAACCCTGTGATTAAGCAAAGATCTAAGTTCTTTAAAGAACCTGCATTTGAAGCCTAGCCCCACCATTAAACCATCTGAATGGTAAGTGATTACTTCATTTTAGGAGGTTACAATGGAGATATACTCTTCTATTACTCAGGACACATTTTTTCTTGTCCTGTCTTTTAGTCTCAGAGATACAAGAGAAGTAAAAGTTGCTGTACACATTTTTCAAAACAACCAAAGTGACAATCAGGCAAAAACCTAAACTTTCTTCAGGCAATAAGATCAATCAATATACTTTTAGTAGTATTGCACAGTGTTTCAAAGTAGATCTGAAAATGGTTTTATTTTCAGAGACCATTCCTCAGAATGAAATATATATATATATATATATATATGCTATTTTTACCACAACTAGTTACTGCAGTTACAAAACCTCAAGAATGACATCTCCAATTAGTTATTGGAAATTCTATTAAAGGACCCATGGTAGTTTGGGACCAACTTCATCAAAATTCTTTCTCCAAGACGATCTGCTTCCCTGCATCACTGTCTTGCAAGATGTCATCTCTTTTTCCATTAAATGCTTACTGTATCCTCAATGAAAACTCATAATCCAATGAAAACTCAAACTCATACTTTCAGGTATAAATTTGAGATCTGAAAAATCTCAACTGCCATGTGATATCTGATACTTTCCTCCTCTTCTACTTCAGCTAGCACAGATAATGCCTGATTTCCACTAAAGCCTATAGTGGTCTCATACTAATTGATACTCAGAAAAGACACCACTGTCTGCTGAACAGAAGCATGCCTGTCTACATAGGCAACTATGTCCAGTGTACATTGAAGATACCACTTCACCTAATGTTGCAGAACTTTTAAATTCTCAACAGCTCATGTCAATTGTTTAAAAAGGTGGCTGGTGTGGGATAATTATTTTTTAATAATCTTATTGGAAACTTCTACAACTTTTATCACAATCGAACAATCTATTCATTATGTCAAGCACATCTGTACATATGTTGCCATTATCAACCTCAAAACATTTCCTTTCTACTTGAGCTCTTGGTACCAGCTCTTCATTTTGTTCCCTCCCTTTCTCGTAAACCCTTGATAATTTATAAATTTTATTATTTTTTCAAGTCGTACATTGACAGATGTCTCCCTTCACCCAATTTTTTGTTGTCCATGCCCTGGAAGGGAGTTATATGTATCTGTAGATCTTTGTGATTCATTGCTCCTTTCTCCTCCCGCCTTCCCTTTACCCTCTTGGTATAGCTACTCTCAATATTGATTCTGAGGAGATTATCTGTCCTGGATTCCATGTGTTTCCAGCTCTTATTCATATCCATGTACATGATATGTTCTAGCTGGATTTTTTAGGTAGAATTGGCGTCAAGATAATGTGGCGGGGAGAAACACTAAAGAACTTGAGGAAAGTCGTATGTTTCATTGGTGGCATATTACACCCTGACTAACTCGTCATATCTCTCTGACCTTTCTGTTAAGAGATGTCTAATTGCCTAGAGATGGGATTTGACCACTTCGGGTGTCCAATCCACACTGTCCTTCATTCACAATGATATGCTTTTTTTGTTCTGGGTCTTTGATACCTGATACCTGATTCTATCAACACCTCATGATCTTACAGGCTGGTGGGTTTCTTCCATGTGGGCTTTCTTGCTTCTCAGCTAGATGACCACTTATTTATCGTCAAACTTTTAAGATCCTACACACTGTATCTTTTGATAGTTGGACACCAACAGCTTCCTTCACCACATTTGCTTATGTACATGTTGTGCCTTCAATGATCATGTCTGGAAGGGGAGCATTGTGGAATGCCAGGGTAATAGAACAAAATATTCTTGCATTGATGGAGTACTTGAATAGAGACTCAATGCCCATTGGCTATCTTAATACTAACCCTATAAATATATGCACATAGATCTACTTCCCCATTGAAATATATAACTATATTTGCATATGCACATGTCTATATCTAGACCTTTATAAATGGCCTTTGCCTCCTCCTGCTTCTTTCCTCTATCTCTTTTTACTTTCCTCCTGTCCCACTAAGATGTTCAGACTTTATTTGGGTTTCAGTAATTCCTCTTGGCTACATTGCTGTTGATCAAACCTTACTAGGCCTTCTACAACCTCCTGGCCATTGATTTTAGATCACCTGTCCCCTTGTCCCTGGGTTTGTTAACACCCAATTCCTTTACCCAATTCTTTGTAATTTCAGTCATATTTATTTCAGGTATACAATAAAAAATTTGAGCATGAAGATTTTATGCAGAGACTAGTCCCATAATTCCCCAAAGAGTTGGTCCACTGTCCTGGAACTCACTTTCTCGATTCTATCATTTTTGTCTCTGTGATAACTTCTTTCTTCAAGCCCTAAAGTAAAACCCACTGCCATGAATTCAATTCCCACTCATAGTGCTTCCAAGAAAGTAGCCCCCCCCCAAATTATGTATTTAATATAATTATCTCCAGGGTACAAATGGAGACTTAATATAAAACAAATAATAAACAAATGACACAATGGCTGGTGGGTTTGAACCACCAATCTTGGGGTTAATAGCTCAGTGTCTTACCCACAGCACCAGCAGAACTCCTTGAATTCCTTCCCAGGAAGTCCTCAATCATATATACAAATAGGGCTTTCATAGACCCAAACACGCCTGAATTTGTTGGTGGATAAAATTCAATGGTAGGATCAGAGCTACATAACACTAATCCAACATGATGAATGCTATAATAATTCTAAGTTTAAAAAAAAGTTAAGAGAAAGCAAGGAAGAAGCTGGAATGATTTACTTCACCTAAAAGAATTTTGTAAGCTTTTGCATGTGAGATATCAGTTCTTAGTTCACCACATACACAGAGAAAGAAGGCTCTATAAAAAAATTAGTGTGAATTAGTTGATTGAAAATATTCACCCTGCATGATAATCACATGGTATATAATAAGATAACCAAATATATGCTTTATCGTGTAAATTGGGCAGTCTCCTAGATACTTAGGTAAACAGAAGTAAGTCTGTCTCTGGCAAGGGGCATCATTGAGAAACAAAATATAAAAAAAAGTGCTATTAATTAGTCAAGATGAAAATTTTCCTAATTCTGTAAGAAAGTATATTCTGGCCATAATTTCTGGAATGTTTAGATTCATTAGTAAAAGCTCCATGCAAATGAACTGTTTCTGGAAAGCACAATCAAATTTAAGAAGATAAAAATCATACCATTTTTCAAAGCAGCAAATCATTCTAATAGCCAAACCCTCCTGGACAAATCTCACTGTTCTCTAGTGATCAATAATAAAATTTTTGAGGAAATGACAACGAAAACCCACCTCTTTCAGTCTCCTCCATTTCTCTCCTCATATACACCCTGATAAAGTGGAGGGAACATAGGACATAAGTATCTAATGTGTCTGTTAGAAGTGGTTAATATTCTGTGCCAGTTTCAATTTGATATCACAATGTCAAGTTCTGGGAACTTGGCGGTACCATTTGAATAAGGTCCATGTTGCCCCTAGCTCATGTCCTGTGTTATACCATTTGCTTTCAAGACATTATCACATTATGCATGTACTCCTAGTGTATTTATTTTTTCCATATCTAAAATTTAGACACTATACAACTTTCCATCAATGGCTCAATGAAGAAACTTGTATAGGTACACAAAAGAATTCTAAACAACACAAACAAAGAACAAAAGTATAAGTTCAGTTAAAAATATAGATGGCTCTCTGAAACACAGTATGAGAAAATAATCAGAGAGATCATATTGAACAGTACAATTCAAATAAAAAATTGAAAAACAGATAGAAAGATATTCCATTGGTACAAATAAAAATGTGATTATGCATTAAGATGGGGTACTGACTGAAGGGGCTCTGTGAATTTCTGTCAAAAATTTTTTGATCAAGGTCTTAATTACATAGAAATGAACATTAATAATTCAATATTTTTGAACATAATTAAAATGCTCAGACACAATTGTAACAAAAAAATAGCTGATGTCTTTACAATGTCTTTCAATGTACACTCCAACCTCATTTGTTTGATAATGAAATCCCTCTAATATTGGATTTCAACCTTATTCCCACTACTCTTCTTCCTGAACACCTTTGAATCCTGCCATTTCACTCAACATTCTGTCCTCACAGAGGTTTCTTGATTCCGTAGATTCATGAACAGCAAAAAAAGTGTCCTATGCATCATGTTGTGCATTGTTGCAACCTTTTTAAAAGTCTTAATATTTTTATCTTTGAATTTGTGATTTTTAAGTTAAGTGTAGTAGAACAATAGGACACATATATCAGCAAAGGAAAAAATGCACAACAATTATTTCTACTACCATGATGTCTTGCCTTATTTGCATACAGATTTGTGATGCTCCACAAGCATAGAATTCTGGACCTACAATATATGAGAATTCAGCAAAACTTAAAGTGAGAATAAGGTAAATATGCCATGACTATGGCTTCAAACACAGAAGGAAGGCAATGAAATACTAAGAATCATCAATCACCAAGGAATCTTACAATATTCTTTCTTATTAATGTTGTAGCCAATCATTTACAATAAGATGATTACATATTGAATAATAAGGTAGCCTATATGTTATTTTCCTTCCAGTCATTCCATATTCATTAACCAGCCAGAGGTAGAGTGTTAGAAGTTTACACATATAACAAGAAATGAAATAAAAACAATTGGGTTAATTTTGTTCAAGTTATTAGTATCCTGATAGGAATGAAATACATATGTATTGATAAGCTGTAAAACAGAAATCTAATACATTTGATGAGTCTTTACATAAGCTGTATGCCCATGTGTTTGCATTTAAATTTAAAACTGGCATTAAATAATATAAAGATAAAATGAAATGTTAATGCCAATTCTTAAAATTTTAAGTTTTGTTTGCTTAGACTGTCATTAAATAATAAATAGAAACAGTATAAAAATAGAGAAAAGGAGAAAACATCTTTATATTTAACTACATTTCAATGACACTATTTTGTTTTTGCTGTTTTAGCAAGAAGACTAGCATTGTCATTTTGTACTGACCCCCTCAAAGTATGCAGCCTATCTTTACCTTTAACAAAATCACTGCAGATGATCCATAGAAACAGTGATAGTTGTGATTAAGTTGGTTGGCTTAAAAACAGTTTCTTCTAGATGCCAGAAGGCTTCAAAGAAGTCCCGGTTCATCTGTGGGTTTTATAGATTGTGAGGGTGACCAGTAGCTCTTCTTTGAAAAACTTTCTATACAGCCAAACACTTTGTTATAAAGCATAAATTTGAGCAAGAACAATATATCTCAAGGAAAAGGACAGGACCTTGAAAGAATTAATTTTGGAGGATTACTCGAGGTTGTCAATATATACAAACTGTTCTTGTTGGTTGCTACTGTGGAGTGAGCGCTGACTCTGGGTGACCTTTTGTGTAATGGAACAAAATGCTACCCAGCCTTGTACCATCTTCAAAAGAGCTATATGCTTGAGTGCACAACTGCAACTATTGTGTCCATGCGATATAGAAGCATTCTGTTGTTTTCTTTGACATCACCATTCCTTAAGTCTATTGAACACAAAGTCCTTTTTGAGTGATTAGTCTTTCCTGGTGTTTCGTCAGAATTGTCATAGTAGAAATTAACAGCTATTTCCCCCACCAAAAATAGCAAAGTTCATGTTATCATAAGAAAAGGAAAAACAAAATAAAACATTTAAAAGAGGCTTAAGATACTAAAGGGTTGGTTCATACAGAATGTTGTCATATTTCAGAAGGACTTTTTAGAAGAAACTGTCTCTCTACTTTTCTGATATCATGTCTCATGACCCACTCTGGTAGTTACATAATCTGGTATCAATTTGGGAGTTTTGATGATTAGGTGTGAAGAGGTGGAGTCTAGTCTGTCAATTGAGTGTGGGCATGGCCTTCTTCTGAGAATCCTAGGAATTCCTAGATGCCCTCCTTGGAGGTGAGGGTGTCTCTGTCTCTGTCTCTCTCTCCCTCACTCCCTCCCTCCTCACTGCCTTGGAGACTCTACTGAGAGCTTTTGACTCCATGAGATGATGCTCTACTGGCAAGACATGTGGTACTGTCCACTGGGAGATGGAGAAGCCACATGGATCTACTCTGATGCAACCAGACCTCTGGAGCCAGAGAAGCCACATAGAGACCACTGCCAGCACTGAGATGCTACAAACACCACTGGATCCACAAGATCTCCAAACAATTGGCCCGTGATCTTCCTGAATTCGGTGACATTGCATGTATTTCATGAATCTGAAGAGCACTTTATAAATTGGTATCAGACATATGGACTAATATATGTATGGACTTGATCCAAATTTGGCTGAGATGTTTTCTCAATATTCAATTGTTCTTGTAATTAAAGTTCTTTCTTATACACATATGAGTGACTTTATGAATTTGTTTCCTATTCTACAAAGACTAACACAGATGGATCTCTAAAGGTCTTGTTTCCTGACTCCCTACCAAATGTTTCAATTCTTTCTACAAAAATCTTTGCAATTGCTTAAAAATTCCCAGTAATAGGGAACTCACTAAGATATTAATTTCTTTTTATATGTATTTTTCACATTGATTCAAAGTCTATATTCATTGTAGATTCTATGTATCAGTTCTAGCTCCAATATCTGTATGGCACAAAGAAAGAAAGAGAAAAAACCTATATATCGAGAGGCAGCTACCTTTTTCTTCTTCAAGCTAATATTCCACACGATGCCTTAATGTCCAATCTACAGAAATATAATAAATCACGGCAAATCCAGAAAGAGATGCCCCTTTATTTCCCCACCACCCATGACATTTAAATTACAATTGGCAGATATTTGGAGCCAAGTAGAATTGGACCTATCAGACAAACTGCTTAATGAGAGACTATCTTAAAATCCCCAGAAAAGTCAAACCAGGTAAGTTTATTCCATCCGTCTTTGGTTCTCCTCCTTAGCATAAAATTACTTCACATTACCAGGAACACATATGCTAAACTGTTTCTAGCCAGTAAGCCTCTGCTGGGATGTTACTGAACTAACTTGAACAATTCAGCATTTGCAGCATTTTACTTCCAGCAAGCCACAGCAGGATAAAGGAAACGTAAGCTAACTCCAGATGTCTTACCTAACAAACTGCAGCCAAAAGAAAGCAGTACAGAAATGGGTAAATGCACTGATTGCCTTGTTTGACACTCTCTTGCATTTGAATATATCAAGGCTTAAAAACAATAGCATAATAATGAAAATACTATGTATGAGTCATTATATGCCAAGGAGTTCTAATCATACTGTGGGTTTCGCAAGAATTTTTGCTCCTGCCAAGATTTACAGCCTCAGAAATTGCATACAGGCAATTCTATTCTGTCCTATAAGATGGTGGTGAGTTTCAGTTTGGGTTTTGGCTATGCCATGCATGTGTCTTACTTACAAAATAACATTATTAAAAATTCTTCACAATTCTTCTTTTATGTGACTGATGTTTTCCTGATGAGGTGTCACACACACACCACACACACACTAAAATGACACAATATCCAGAGCTCAAGTTTTTTATCATCTTCCACGATTCTGCATAGAGGTATGAACTACGTGAATAGTAGGAAGAAGGAAGAAAGGAAAACATGTGCTTGTTTTACTGAAACTGTAAATACTTGTTATTCAAATCCACCCTTCAACTCTACTCTACCTCTAAATCAGGTGGAACTTGAGGGAAGAAATCTAGATCCTAGTAGATAATATATATGGAAGATGGTTCAGCAACATTCATAATTCTAGAGAGTAGACAGTCATGTGGGGGGTAGCTGAAGGAGTTACTAAACTTCTGAAATCACAGGCACTGATATATCCCCAAGAGGAGAAGCTAAGCACTCAGCTGAATGACGGATTTATAATCAGTAAGTATTTCAAAGCCTGGCTCTTACACAAGGGTGTTAATGGTACCCATTTCCCACAAAATCAAAAAACCATGTATAATTTACATTTGACTCTTGAACAATGCATGGTTGAACTATGTGGGCCCACTTTCCCCGTCACTGGCAGTTCAAACCCATGGTGCTCAAGGATCAAAAGTAGAAAAGCTGAAAGCATTCAGAGGCAGGGAAATATCCTTAAGGATAAAGCTGATTCCAAGAAAGGTAAAGGAAATGCTCACTTGAGAAAAATAATGAGATTTCTGAATATAATATTTATTTAGCATTATCTGAATCTACTCTTTTTCATAAATAACCAGTCCCAATTTGCCCTTTGGGGGATTTTCATGTCCCTGTTACGGATTAATTTCTTTATGAATTGTTAAGATGAACCATCCATAAATGCAGTGGTTTCACGTGACTTATCAGAAAAAGAACCAGTTTACTGAAGTAGAGAAAGCTTTGACAATGCAAAGTTCCTCACTGATTTCATAGAACTCAGCACAGGATGTTTTTTGATGCTTAAATACTGTGGAGAAAAGGACACTTCTTGAAATGAATTATACTCTCTTTGGGAAAGTAGGGACTATGATTTACCACCTGGCTTGTTTACATTCTCACTAATTTATAAGCGTTGATGACTGGAAATGGGCTTCCTCGTCATTTACTTTAATTCACTTCAAAGTGATGTTTTAGCAGATATTGAATGTGCCAGGATGACTGTTAAACATTGTCATAAACAAATATCATACAAGCTCAATTAATTAGAATCCAACTACAGTCATTTCAATTAAACTGTCCTCATGTTCATATTTTAGTAGAAAAATATTATCAATAGATAAATTCATGTCAAAGGTTTATTAGAAACCTAACTCCAGTAATGCTGTGAGGTCAATGCAGTTCCAACCCAAAATCCTGCTGTTAATATTAATGTCAAACTATGGTCATTGATTTTCACAGTGATGCCCTCAAGGGCTGGCACTCCTTGAACTTGGATTGGGACTGTAAAAGGATAAGACCCTCTAAGAAATACCAGACCCTGGAGTTTTTAAAATCATTTTATTAGGGGCCCATACATCGCTTTTCACAATACATACATCCATATATTGTGCCAAGCACCTTCACATGCCTGCTACCATCATCATGCTCCAAATATCTGCTTTTCCACTTGAGAACTTGACATCAGCCTTTCTTCCTCTCCCCTCAATCCCTGCTCCCTTTTCCCCCACCAACCCTTAATACCCTACACTTTATTATTGTTTTGTCATATCTTGCACTGCCCGACATCTCCCCCTGGACCCTGGAATTTAGGAGCAAGAAAAGCCAAAATAGAAACATTACTAGAAGTTGCTTCCTATTTGGAACAGATGCAAAACCATTTTTAAGTGAGAAAAGACAGGTATGGGAAATAGTGATTTGAAGCTTCTGAATAATTATGCAATTAAGCAATACTTTTAGTCAACAAGGGATCACCTTATATATTCGCGTATAATCCCACCCGAATATCAGCCAAGATAAAATTTTAAACAAAATCTGCATTAAAAATGTGCTGCAAGACTCAGCTTATCATCAAGTATATACAATAGTACCCAAAACAATGGAAGCATTCCGAAAAACCCATACTTTTAAAAAGAAAAATAGTCCAATTCCACTATAAGTCATTTACTGAAGCCAGAATGCTTCTGTAGATATTCAGAGGAAGGCAAAATATTTTTAAAAAATTATTATCACTTATTTTCTGCAAAACTTATGGAGTTTGATTTTGTCAAGGTGGGGAAGAATATGGAGAACCTGCTGGGAAGGGCTTGGAGAGCAATTTAGCAATACTAATTATGATTAGTATTACATAATTAGTAATTACGATTGACTATATCTAAAGATAGAGCAAGTCTAATACTCCATATTTCTCGTAAAGAAATATTTGCATCTATATATAGGAATTGTGGACCTTGGCCCTGTTTGTAACTAGTTGAAAGTTGGAAACAACCTACTTACCCATAAATATGAAAAAAGCTAGATAAATCATAAAGTGTCCATGCTATAAAACATTATAAAGCTAGAAAAAGGAAAAAAAAACTTATACACAACAACTTAAATAAGTTCTCAAGACATTTTGTTGAAGGAAGGAAAAGCAGCCAGAGAATAATCTGTACAGAGTCATACCCCTTAGAGGGCCTGGTGGTGTAGTGGGTTACACATTGCAAGGTCAACAGTTTAAAAGGACCACCTGTTCCTCAGGAGATAGATGAGGCTGTCTAGTTCCATGAAAAGTTACAGACTCAGAAACCCACAGGCGCATTTCAACACTGCCTAGAGCAATTATATAGCTATTTCTGGTACCAATTACACAGATAATGCACATGTCCACACACAAGCACCTACACAAGCATATGTCCACACACACCATAGGGAGCTATGAAAGGATGGCATTGCAAAGATGAGAAAGGATAAAACCTGACAGTGACCCTATAGGATGGAGTAGAACTGTCCCCAATGGGTTCAAAGACTATAAATCTTTACAGGAATATAAAGTCTCATTCCTCTGCAGAGCAGCTGGTGGCTTCAAGTCGCTGAGCTCGCAGTCAGCAGCCCTATGTCTAACCACTCTGCTACCAGGATTTCACCATGATGGTTCATTTGGGGAAAATAGAGTGGGTGGGGCTTGGAGATATTTTCAAATTAGGATGGGGATCTCATAAGCCATTTTTAAAATTGTAAAGAAGAATGCAAAAAGAAAGAATGCATCTATGTATTATATATGAAATAATGTATTATGGTAAAACTTAAATGGAAAAGAAACCCTGAAGACCTGTGATTATTCTTCTTGGCACCAAATACCATATGGACTCGAGTATAAGCTGAGTTTTTTCAGCCCATTTTTAATGCCGTTTTGTGGTAAAACTAGGTGATCTTGGCCAATATTTGGGTCGGCTTCTATTCGAGTATATATGGCAATTCTCCTTGTTCACAGCCACCAACTACTTCCAACTACTTGTTTTTACGCACATACCCAAGGCACAATGAGATGGTCCCACATTGTTGCGGTACTAGCCACACAGGCTTCTGAAACAAGGACTTCCTCTTCAGGCTCAAATCCGCTAACACCATATCCAAAGCAGATTCTGTACTGAAATCAGTGTGGTCTTAAAATTGCTCAAAACCGTCTGTTCTCAAATAGATGAATAAGAAGCAGAGCTGAAAACCAGAGCCAAAAATGGTAGGATTCGCTTAAAGCATAAATACATAGTTTTAGAGTTCAAGCTTCTCTGCTGGTGATACTCTATATTTGTCCCTGCTTCAACTATTCCAATATGGACTTTTCTATTTAAATTGTGCAAAGCTGTAAATTGTCAATGCTACTCTTCTTTCTCTATAAGCAACTAAGGTCAAACTAAAACAAACGAACAAAAAACCTCACAGCCATCAATTCAATATCTATTCATAGAAACCCTATAGGAAAACAAACCTTCCCTTGTACGTTTCTAAGACTCTAAACCTTTATGAGCAAAGAAAGTCCCTTTTTTACCAGGGAACAGCTGATGGATTCAAACCTCTGACCTTAGGGATAGCAGCCCAACTTGTAACTCACTATGCCACCAGGGTTTCTGAGCATGCGTATCCCTTCTCAAAGGCCAAAGATGTATGTATGTGTATTCTTTAAAGACTGGTCTCTGAAAATTTGCTTCTCAGTTGGCATGACTATAAATCCTATGCATAGCCTAAAGCAGGAATTCTTTAACAATGACAAGATGGCTAGGCATGTTTTAAACAAAGAATTACATTAAATTGAGGTCATGCAGGAGGCATCTAGGTTAACTTAAATACTATAGTTTACAAAGACAATGTTTGACATCCTACTTTGGTGAGTAGTAAATGGGATCCTAAAAGAATACAAATGGCCCCCTAAGATCCAACTCTTGGTCTTCCCCCATCCAGAGGAAAGACAAGTGAAAAAAATGATCAACGGAACAAATTATTCCTATGGCTGACTCTGAACAGGAACACAATGGATGGCCCTGAACAGAGAAGAAAGGAATGAAAGTATAAGAAAATCATAGAAAGTATAAGAAAATCATAAAAAAGACCAGACTGACTGGTCTGATAGAGATTATTGAAAACCCCAGGACTGGACCCTTTCACATGTAGAATTGAACTGAACTAGAAGGAGATCAACTTGTAGCCAAAAGAAGGACAGGCCTATGAAGTGAACAATAGCATAAGGGAAGATCTACTTTTTAGTACAATCAACCGTAAGAGATCAAAAGACCAGCAGCGTTTGCTCCAGACATAGCTTAGCATGGAGGATGGGACAGAAAAGGACAGATGGAAAGGGGGGACCCAGGGAGGAAGTGAGAAGAATGATGTTTCCCTGAGGGGACAGCAACCGACCTCAAGCAAACAAGTGTGTGTATATTGCTGAATGGAACAGCCATTTGTTCTCTAAACTTTCACCTAAACTACAATAAATATTCTCAAGATTCAGATTGTGGTTTATCACAAAGGTAACATTTCATGATCTTACAATCCAAATAAACCACAACACCACAATGGTAACATATTAATATTTAAATATCCTATCTTGGCCTCTAGATTATGAATTGTATCACAGAAATATTTTATTGTGAGACTTTTGAATGGTTGTTATATGTCAAGTATTATTACACTTAAATTTTAATCCTCATGGCAAAAAGTTTGCCAAGCATTAGTAGTCCTGTTTCCTTCTAAGTACAAACTGTTTATTTTTCTGTGTGTGTTTGAAGACATCCTCAGGAGCTAGAACTTCTGCTTTCTTTTTTACTATTTTTAATAGATCATATGTTAAAATGATATTTACCCACTCCCCTCCTTCCTTCCCTTATTCTTCCTCCCTCCTTTCTCTCCTCAGCCTCCAAAGTCTTACTCTTTGGATGTAAAAATCATTTTTCTTGGTTTCCTTTTTCTTTTACAATAGTGGTTTCATGCAGTATTTTTCTTTCTGAAATTGACTAAATTTCTTGAACACAATGTCAAATTTCATCCATGTCACAAGGTGATTGACGATTTTATCATATTTTAGTGATATATAATAGTCTACTGTACATATGTATCAGAGTTTATTTATCCATTCCTTCACAAATGGACATTTTGATGGCTTCCATCTTTTTGCTATTGTGCATAGTGCTGTGATAAACATGAATGTCCATGTGTCTGTTCACAGTTTATCCTCTATTCCTTTTTTTCAATTATTTTATTGGGGGTTCTTACAGCTCTTATAATCTACAATACATCATTTGTATCAAGCATATTTGTACAGATATTGCCATATCCATTTCGAAATATTTTCCACTTGAGCCCTTCGTATAAACTCTTCCCCCCATCTCTTTTTTTAAATGAATCATTTTATTTGGGCTCATACAACTCTCATCACGATCCATACATACATCAATTGTAGGCAGGCCACATTTGCACAGTTATTGCCATCATCACTCTCAAAACATCCTCGCTCCACTTAGGCCCCCCCTATCAGCTCTCTATATTTTCCTTCCTTCCCCATTCCCCCATGAAATCTTAGTAATTTACAAATTGTTATTAGTTTTTCATACTATACACTGTCCAAAGTGTCTCTTCACTCACTTCCCTATTGTCTGTGACCCAGAGAGGAGGCTACATGTAGATCCCTAAAATTGGTTCCCCCTTTCTATTCCACCATCCTTCCACCCTCCTGGTATCACCACTCCTACTACTAGTCCTGAAAGATCATCTATCCTAAATTCCCCACGTTTCCAACCTCACTGTACATCCCCTGGTCTCTATCCCTTGGGGATTCTGTTCATGTTTTATTCTTTATTTCTTCAAGATATATACCCAATAGAGAGATTGCTGGGTCATATATTTGTATTTGAATTTGTTTAAGGAATTGCCATACTGTTTTCCATAATAGTTTTACAATTTTTCAAACCTATCAGCAGTGTATTAATGTTCCAATAATGGTACATCCTCTCTAGAATTTGTTATATTCTGTTTCTTATAAAATTCTGCTCTCAGTGCCAGTGTGAAGAGGTGTCTCACAGGTTTTTTAATTTTCATTTATCTTCTAGCTAATGATATATTCTTTCATATGTCGGCTTGTTGGTTATCTTAGTGAATGGATTGTTCAGATTGTATCTTCTAGTCATTTAAAAATTGGATTACTTGTGGTTTTCTTGTTAAAGTGTTATAGTTTTCTATAGATTTTATATATTAACCCTTTATCCACTATATCATTGCCATTGCTTTTCCCAAATATATGGATTCTCCTTTTACCCTTTTGATAAGGTCTTTTGATGTACATAAATGCCATATTTATGTGAGGAACCATCCTTCTATTTTGTCTTCCATAGTGTGTGTTTGCACCCTTCCCAACTAAATTTGGTGATTAGTTTTTTCCATTTCTCAGAAAAATTGTGTTGGAATTTGGATTGGCACTATATTGTATATATACATCACTTTCATTAATATTGACACTTTTACAATGTCTTCCTATTCATGAAAATTTGTAAAAGACCATTTTGGTATATTTGATGGTCGTTTGTCATTTTCTTTGCAAAAGCCAATGAAGCTTTCTACTCCCATAGCATTATATTCTTGAAATCTGCCTTGTCCTATCTGGTGGCTGTGTGTCAGAAATGGCTCAATGGCAGTGAAGGAGCAAGTTTTGTATCTCTAGTTAGGTGTAGTCCTGATTATTTCACTGCTTGGTGACTATTGTAAGAAAAATAGCACTTTCACAGGGTCCATAACTTGGTCTGAAAGTCACAACGCTGAAATAGAGCCAGGCTTTGAATCTGGGTTTGCTGAATATCAAAACTAGCAGTAACTGCACAAAGTAGTGAACCTTCTAACTTAGCCAATGGCTGAACAAATGAAAGAGAGAAGAATGGGAGAGGTTTAATTGAGAGGCGAGACTTTATCTCATTCTTCTTTGGACTTTCCATAACATCTAACTTGGTTACTTGTGTTTAGTAGGTTTTCAATAACTATTTTAAGTGCAAACATATAAATTAAAACTAACAAGTAACAAAATAATAACTTTTATTTTGTTCAGTGTTCTATTATTCTTATATGAACATTCCATCTTAACTTATCTGATATAAATTTACTCTCTCTCTCGCTGACAAAACTCCAAAATAGAGCTTCCATAGGCCTCTTCACTTGCTAGTGAAACCAGACGAAGCTAAAGCAAAATCAACTAATGGAACTGATCATTTGTAAACTCAAAACGAAACTGCTAGCTGGGACATGATGTTGGTTGTTTTAAAAATAATGATTAGTTTTGAAGGTCAAACTATAGTTTCTCCTTCAAGCCTTTCAACATCTTTGAAGAAACACAGTATTCTGAGGAGCAACATGTACAGTCCGTCCAGTTGAGAATCATAGTAAATCAACTCTCTACCAAGGTGCTAGGTAAAATGGCACAGCCACTCTGGAAAGCAATTTTGCAGCTTATTATAAACATCAACTTATCATATAACTGAGAGGTCTCATTTCTAGGCACTTATGTAACTGAAAAGAGATTTTCTGTTCACGCAAAAACCTGAATGTGAATATGTGTGCAATCTTTATTCATGATCACCAAAAGCTGGAACCCCAAATGTCTATTAACTAGTACATGCATAAGCAAATGGTATTCAGTTATACCATGAAATACTGTTTAGTCATTAAAAGGAATGAGTAACTAATATGACAAAAACATAGAAATTCATATACATTATGATAAGTGAAAGGAACAAGTCTACAACCCACATATTGCTTGGTTTCATTTATATAAAATTCTGGAAAAGAGAGAACCTTAAAGCAGAAAACAAATGAGTCACTATCAAAGATGAGTTGAGAAGAAAGGTTAACTATACAGAATTTGTGGATATTTGGGGGTAATGGATCGATTTTATATCTTGATTGGGTTGGCAATGTATTTGTAAAATCTCTCTGGTCTTTATACTGATAGAAATAAAATTTAATATATGTAAATTTTATCTTATTTTTATTGAAAAATAATATATACATAAAGGTTTCTACCTTACTGCCCAAAGGAGGTTATATGGCATACAGATATATCTAGTTAAATGGCAATACATTTTTCATACTCACCATTAGTCATTCCCAAATTTTTCCATCACTCTGAACAGGAAGGGGGGGATTTTAGCAAGATTCACAATTTTAATAATTAGGCAAAAAGAAAAACACAATAATTGGCAAATAAAAGATCATTCAAGTTAAAAGACGGCAGACATGAACTCTAAGTACATCAAGCTCTTTCTCAGCTTAGTGTCTTTGTTTTTCCTGAATGATTACTCCTCTAGCAATTTCCAAAGCTGGCACTTCTTTCTTCTCAGCTTAAATGCTATCTCTTCAATGCAGCTGTCTCTGAAAACCCTAGCTAAGGTACAACACTCAAATCCATTCCCAAGTACTGTTGGTTATATTAGTTTTATTTCTTTTTTTCATAGCAATTTATTACAATCTTTAGGTATTTGCTGTCATCTTTTAGGTCTGTCTCCCCCACTAACATGTAAATGCCAAGAATAAAGACAGTTTTTTCTAGCTTTTAAAATTT
This sequence comes from Nesogale talazaci, assembly GCA_004026705.1. NCBI lineage: Eukaryota > Metazoa > Chordata > Mammalia > Afrosoricida > Tenrecidae > Nesogale > Nesogale talazaci. Next base: position 136,652 of record PVJH01003254.1, read on the forward strand.
GTTACTACTTTGTGTCTGATAGTTAAATCAGTACCTGTTGTGGTGAGGTGCTGTCAAGTCAGTTCTGTGTCCTAGAACCCTTATGGACAAAAGGACGACACATTTCCCGATTCTGGGCCAGCCCCACAATTGTTTCTATGTTTGGGCCCAATGTGTCAATCCATTTTCCTGATGACCTTCCTTCAAGCGTGATGTCCTTCTCCACGGACTGGTGTCTCCTGGTAAAATGTCCATCAAGAGACTGAAATAAAGTCTTGCTGCTAAGGAGCAGTTTGCCTGTACTTATTCCAAGATGTAATTGTTTATTCTGGCAGGACATGGTGCTTTTAATATGCTTTGCCAGAACCCAAACTCACACATATCCATGTATTCTTCTTCAATCTTCCTTAATCAGTGTCTAAATTTCCCATGTGTGTGAGGTGGCATCTTGGCTCTTTCACACTTTCAAAAAGTCTTGTGTTTTATATTTAACTAAGGCAATATTTGACTTTTTACTTGAACAAAATAAATGCTCAATAAATAAATAAAGCATAATTTAGAATCTGAATGACAGAGAAATTAATTTTCATTTTCTAATAATTTTTTATAAATAAAACTAAGTGAATTCCTACTAAGACAATATAAATTTAATTTTAAGACAAATTGCTTAAATGGAACTCTTAGATTTATTGAACTCATAGGTTGAAAAGCTTTTCAACCCTGCACAGATCACAAGATTTGTTTCTAATTTTTTTTAAACAAAACACTGGATGTATGCTAGTGATACCATGAGGCATATATTTTTATTCCAAAATTGATGAGAAAAAATGAGAAACTAAAGGCTGCATAGACTTATTAAAAAAACTCCCTACAATCTAGTCAATGTCAACTCACAGCAACCCGATAAGACAGACTGAAACGGTCCTAGTGAATTTTCGACACTATGACTGTACATAGGTATAGCAAGTCCATGGTTTCCATGGTTTCCCTTGGAACAGGCAAAAGGCCTCATGTACTCACTAGATATCAATACATAGAACTTAAAAAGAACTGAGACAGAATATGCGAAGATAAGCTTTTAGAGTATCAATTATGACGGCTATCACTTCTTTCATGAGCACAAGAATGCTGTAATACGTTAATAGGCAATATTTTAATAACTCAATATCTATTCAAGAAACCTTGAGCACCTGCATCATAGTCTATTGATTTATAAAAAATATTTCATTGCTGACATGTTAAAGCCACATTTAAAAATGGATAAATAATGTATTTCACAGAGATGGATGACTAGAAGAAGAACAAACCAAAATAGAGCTCAGTAAATTCTACTTTTTTCTTCTTTTAGTCACCATTCCTCTTTAAATAACTATTAATCATGGTTGTTAGAAAGAAGAAAAAAATAAAGGCCATTGAGGAAAGGAAGCTATTAAAATTATATGCTCCCCTTATTATAGAATTGTATACACAGAAAGTCCAAGGAAGTCAATACAATTTTTGAAAATAATAAATGAGTTCATCAGAGCTGTGAATTGAAACTAATCCACAAAAAAATCAATTAATTGCATCCCTGTGTGATAGCAGTATAGGGCATACAATGAATGGCCAAAAATAGAAATAAGATTCCATTCACAATTATCTAGAAACATCAAATAGCTATGCATTAAGTCTGATTACCTTGATCATCTTCTGTTTATCACTATGAAGAAAATGGGATTTCCTAAGCTAAGAAATATTAAATGGCTGAATGCATTATACTGGACAAATGATGCTGAAAGCAGTTTAGGACACTGAGCTCAGGGGAGGAGGACACCATACATCATACAGGGCCATGCAGAAGTTGTATTCAGATAAAGAATAAACAATAGAGGCTATGGTAAGACGGTTTTATTTTAACAAGAGATTAGAGTGCTCCCTGGTTCCCATGGGAAGGGGTTATTGGTTGGTTTGAAATTTTTCACAGACCAGAAGGGAAGTGAATTCCATTCAGTTGAGGACCAGTTAGAATAAAACTCATTCAGTACATAGACCTGAAGAACCTTTCTAGATAGATGGCATTAACACTCAAAATTGTAAGTTTTACAATATAATGTGAAGAGAATGAGTGAAAAAGAAAATTTAAAATAAGTAAACATAACTTTATCATTGCTGAAAAGACTAAATGAAAGTGAAATTATTCAAATTCCTAAAAATATTTCTCAGAATTATGTGATATTGCAGCTAATTATTGGCAGTCATCTGTCAGTTTGTCATACTATAGTGGCTTCTGTGTTGCTGTTATGCTGGTATGCTAGTCTTGGTAGACTAGAGAAACAAATTTATAAACACACATATGTATATAAGAGAGTTCTATAAAAAGGGTAATTGCACATTATGTAAACATCTCAACCCAGCCCAGTTCAAGGTCAAAAGTCTGATATGAACCCATATGGCCAATACCAATCTATGAAGTCCTCTTCTGACTCTCGAAGCACATGCAATGATGCAGGACAATCATAAACCAGTGGGTAGAAATTATGTGGATCCAGTAACGTTATAAGCATCTTAGCACTGGCAGGGCTTTCTACAATGGCTTCTCTAGCTTCAGGTTGCTTTAGGATAGGTCCATGTAGCTAATGCAATTTAGGACACTGGAGTAGTTCCATGTGTCTTGTCAGCTACAATGTCTCCCAGGGAGTGGCAAAGAGAAAATATCCCCAGTCTCTGAGGAGGAAAATCAGGATTTCCCAGAATTCTCAGGAGAACTCCATGATCACACAGAGGCCTCAGTGGCTATGATCTGAGAGACAGGCTAGACTCCACCTCTGCATGCTTAATCCTTAAATTGACAATTATATAATTACCACCAATAATTCAAATAACAGTAGGGTTACTCAAATTCGACGGATTTCAGCAGAGTTTTAAAACTCTGACAGAAGGCTGAGCCCCAGTAGCGTAGTGGTTGTGCGCGGGACTGCGGCCCACTGGGATGGAGGTTCGATTCCAGCTCCACAGAGCAACGGCTGGGCCTCCTACTCCCACCAACAGAGGGCAGTAATGCCCCCCAAAAAAACTCTGATAGAAAAGGAAGAAATACTTTGTGATCTACCTACTTCTTAAAAACATAACAAATGGAAAAAAAACATGTGTGTATATATATGTATGTGTGCGTGTGTGTGTGTGTATATATATATATATACACACACACACACAAACATGCATACACACATACACCAATCATAGTGCTGAAAGATGGTCCTCAGTTTGGGAAGCATTTAAACTACAACTGGGGAAGTGATGCCTCCTCAAATTACAATTTGTCTTAACTGATATCAATGGATCAGAACTTTCAAGACCTTCATTTTCAGATTGGAAACAACTCAAAATAAGAAAAAACAGCTGAAAACAATAACAAGCAGACAGTGAAATGTTTTGTATTGGAATCATGGAAAATTGAGCACTGTCAAAATTAAATACAGCATTTGATAATTAATATCCTAGGTATTAGTAAACTTAAATGGACTGGTGTTAACCATTGGGATTAAATAATTGTATCATCTAATATACCACTATTAAATTAATTGTCAAAAATATGTATTTGAAGATATAGCCTGCAGTACAATGCTGTCCAACATATAAATCTATATGCCTACAAAGAAGACTACTTACTACTATTATTCAAATGTACACATCAACCACTAATGCCAAAGATGAAAATATCAAAGATTTTCACCAAATCCTGCCATATACAATTGATAAGCTATGCCATACAGATTCATTACTATTCACTGATGACTAGAATGCAAAATTTAGAAACAAAGGAGAAGGTGCAGTAGCTGGAAAGTATGGCCTTAGTGATAGAAATTGATGCTGGACATTACAGAACATAATTTTGTAAGAGTGCTGACTTACTACAAATGAACTTTTTCAATAATATAAATGGTAACTGTGCATGTGTACCTTACCAATTGGTAAGGTACCTTACCAATTGGAACACACAGGATGAAAGAGACTGCATCCGTGGACAGAGAGAATAGAGAAACTGTGGATTGACAGAGTGGCTGCAGCAATGAGTCCAAACCTAAGAACTATAGTGAGGATGGCCGAGTTTCATTCTGTTGTATGTTGGACTGCTCTAAGTTGGAACTTACCCAACAGCACCTCACAATAAAAACAACATATCATCCATTAGGAAACAAGGCCAGGAGTCTAACTGCAGAGTAGTCCATACTTGCTCATAAGGAAATTCAAGTCTAAGCTAAAAGAAATGAAAACAAAGTCCACAAGAACTAAAGGACAACACTGAATATATCCCATTTGAATTTAGATACCACATCCAGAAGAGGCTGGAGAAAGGCAGGGATTTCTACTCCTGTGAAAAGTTACACTCTCACATCCTGGCACACCAAGCCCCAAAGACAATATTCCTGCTCAAAGCAGCCAATACACAGAAAGAACCATAGGGCTGGCCCCTCCATGAAGACATGACGCGTCCCTCACTAACCTATAGCACTACAAGGGACAACACTGGAGGCACAGTGTAGAAATTGTGCCCAATCTGATACCACCACACGTGGATGAAACACTAAGGGCATCCAACAGAGCAGCAAGTGGAGCAATGCAATGAAGTTCCTTGTGTCTATCAAAAATAGACTTTGGGGCCAGGGTGTGCCACCCCATCAGACTCGAGAGGAAAACACTCCTAAAGGTCAACAAACAGACCTGGAACTATTATGGGCTTTTCTTTTTTGTCATTGGTCTTTTGGTTGCAGTTATATTGTTTTGTTTTGTTTTGGTGTTTTGTTTTGCTTTGTCTTGTTTTTGTGTTTATTATGGTCTCTGCATGTCTATGTAGCTAATATAGATGGGAAAATAATCTGGAGGAGAAACTAATGAGACCAAAGGTTCCAGTGGGACAAGGGAAAGGTGAAGGTGGGGGAAAGCAAGGAGGATATCAATAAACCCAGGGAAAAGCGAACAACAAGTGATCTAAAATTGATGGTCAGGGAAAGCATAAGCTCTTTGGCGGGGCTTGATGAAAGGGCAAAGTAGCTGAGAGGAACTACTGAAACCCAAATAATGGCCAAACATGATAGTGGGAAAAGAGGAAAGTGAAAGGAAATGGGGGGAAGGTCTAGGAGGCAAAGGACATTTATGGCGATCTAAATACAGACATGTATGTATGTAAATATATTTATATATAATGATAAGGAAATAGATCTATATACTTACATCTATATGTTATGTATTAATGAAGCAGACAGATATTGGACCTCTATTCGAGTATTCCCTCAATGCAAGAGCACTTTGTTCTAATATCCCATCATTCTGTTATGCCCACTTTCCCTGACACAATAGCTGAAGGCAAAATGGGCACATAAGCAAATATGGTGATGATGTCCAGCTGTCAAACAATATAGCATCTGGGTTCTTAAAGGCTTGAAGATAAGTGAGATGCCTTCTAGCTGAGATGTATCAAAGTCCACATAGAAAAAGCATACTAGCATATATGAGCGTGAGGTATCCATAGGATAAGGTATGAGACATCAAATACCAGAACAAAAATTATCATCATTGTGAATGAGGGAGGATACAGAGTGGAAACCCAAAGCCCATCTGTAGACAATTGGGCATCCCTTTACAGGGTCAAGAGATGATCCAGTCAGGGTGTAGTATAGCACCAATGAAATAAATAACTTTCCTTGAGTTCTTTAATGTTTCCTCCCCAGTTCCCTACCTTCAGGATGCCAATTCCATCATACAAATCCAGCTAAACCAGAGTATATACCCAGGTACAGATATGAACTTGAAACACATGGAATCCAGGACAGATAAACCCAGGAAAGGAAGGGGAAATGGGGATAACAATGATCTACACATAGCACCCTCCCAGCAGAACAGAAAAGTGTGTGTGATAACAGTTGGTGTAAGGCATGAAAAATAATTTATAAATTGATTTTCAAGAGTTTATCAAGGAGGGTGGAGGAGAGGAAAAATGATCTGATAGCAAGGAGTCAAGTAGACAGAAAATGTTTTAAAAATGATGATTGCAACATATGTACAAATGTAGGATGTATGTATGGATTGTGGTAAGAGCCCCCAATAAAAAATATTTTTAAGTCAGAAACTCAGAGGGGCAGTTCTACCTGTCCTATAGGGTTGCTATAAGTCAGTAGAGACTTGATGGCAGAGAAAGAAAAAGAGAGATGGAGGAGAAGAAGAAGAAGCAGAAGAAGAAGAAGAAGAAGAAGAAGAAGAAGAAGAAGAAGAAGAAAGAAGAAGAGAGAAGAGATTTGAAACATTGATGAGCAGGGTCTCATATGGGTATGAGAGGACATCAAGAACATCAAACAGTAAGAATGCAAAAGATCATTAAAGTGATAGAAAAGGGGAAAATCAAATTGGATATCAGAAGAGACTCTAGTATACTTGCTCTTGAATTTAGAGAAGTTAAAGTGAAAGGAAGAAATGACCAAGTAGAAGAGTAACACCTAATATTTCAACAGACAGCAAGAAAAGATAAAGTACTATAAAGAATTGCACAAGACTGGGAGTGAGAAAATGAAAAATTTCTAAGGACAAAAACATTGAACAATACATGAAGCATCAAAAGAAAGCAGAAGACAAAGTCACTATTCCAAAAAGAATGTGTCGACTTTTAACCATTTCAATAAATGATGGTAATTAAGGAATAAGTCCAAGTTGCACTGAAGGCAGTGGGGAGGGAATTGACAGAATCATGATGGAGATGTATCAATACACACAACACTGAAAACATTCATTCATCTATGCCAAGAAATTTGGAAATAGCTACCTAGCTAATCAACCAGAAGTGATACATATTTGTGTCCTTTCCAAAGATAGGTGATCTAACAAAATGTGAAAATTATCAAAAATTATCATTAATATCACACACAAGTCAAAATTTGCTGAATATCACTTTTAAGTGGTTACACTATATACATTAACAGAGAATTGTCAGAAATTCAAGTCAGATTCAGGAGAGAACTTGGAATGAGGGAAATCATTGATGGTGTTAGATGGATCTGGACTGTGATTTCCTGATCATGTATAGGCATTCAACTGTGTGGATCATAACAAATCATGGATAACATATAATTGTGTTTATATAGAATCTCTACATAGTCAAAGAGGCCAACATTCAGACAGAACATGGAGATGTTATGTGGTTCAAAATTAGGAAAGGCTTATGTCAGGGTTGTATGCTTTCACTATACTTATTAAAATTTTTGTTGAGAAATATAAGAAGGAAACATGTCTATATTAAAATAATACAGCAAGAGAACTGGAGGAAGACTCACTAACAGCCTGTGATACACAGTTGACAAAATCTTGCTGATGAAAATGAAGAAGACCTGAAATACTTATTGATGAAGATGAAAGACTACAGTCTTCAATATACATTACAGCACATCAAAAAGAAAACAAAAATCTGCAACAACAATCCAATAAGCAAACATCATGATAAATGGAGGGAAATTGATGTATAAAAGGTAATTTTAGTTGGCTCCACAATAAATATCCACAGAAGTAGTAGTCAAGAAATCAAACAAAGGATTCATGGACAATATTATTTCCACAATATTCCATTTCATCCTCTGCATGAAAAATGTGGACAATGAATGAGAAAGTGTGGTAGTCACTAATCTGGGTCAGTTTCAGCACTGGGAGTGTAGGGGTGGAGTCTAGCCTGTCAATCTGGAGATAGCCAATGAGGCCTCTGTATGGGTATGGTTTCCTCCTGAGAATTCTAGGAAATCTCATGGTATTTCCTCCATGGAGTTGACTTACAGCTGAGTCCCTGGCAGACATAGCAACTGAGAAGATACAAAATTCAGTCTCTTGGGATGCTCACCTGACAAGACAAGATGAAACATGCTGATAGACCTTGAGTTCTGGAGGAGTCTGAGGAGAAGCCAGATGAACTTACCCTGATAGAGCCAGACCTCTAGGGCCGGAGAAGCAATGTGGAGACTCCTACCAATGCTGAGTTGCTTGGGAGGCCACAGGGAAACTCCTACCAATGCTGAGATGTTTTTACTGCCACTGGATATTGCTGATGGACCCTGGGGAGCCCCCTACCAGTACCAAGATGCTTCCACTGCCACTGGACACACAAGACTCTGAACCCTCTGACCTGTGATTGTCCTGGTGTCATTGCACATATTTCATGGGTCAGAAGGAAACTTTGTAGATTGGTATCAGGCATATGGGCTAATATCGGACTTATGACTTTGGAATGGAGTGGGTTGGGATGCTTTCTCAATGTTCCATTTCACTTGTATGTAAACTTTTCCCTTATATTAAAGTGACCAGATGCCCTGCTTTTAGCAGGACAGTCTTGATTTCAAACACTTTTTCCTGAGTCCCGCATTGCTTTTAAAAAGTCCCGCTTTTTGGAAACAATGCACGACAAGCTAGGGAATAGTGGGAGAATGGGAAAGGAATATACCCCCTCCACGCCCTCTCCCTGGACAATGAGGTCCCACTTTACCTATGTTAAAATCTGGTCACTTTACTATACCCATATGTATGTTTATGAATTTGTTTCTCTACTCTACCCAGAGTAACACAGAAAGACTGAAGAACAATTCATGCATTTGAATTACAGTGTTGTGAACAACATTGAGTATAACATGAGCTGCCAGAAAAAAAATTCGTGTTGGAAAAAGTAAAGTTAGAATAATTCTTTAAAAAGGGAAAGAAGGGGCTGAGCCCCGGTGGCGTAGTGGTTGTGCGCGGGACTGCGGCCCACTGGGATGGAAGTTCAATTCCAGCAGTGGGGCTGGGCCTCCTACTCCCACCACCGAGAGCAGTGATGCCAAAAAAAAAAAAAAGGGAAAGAAGAAAATTAAAAGGAAAAAGTAAGCCTTAAAAAATGACATGGTTAAGGATTCATTTATATATGTTGGACATTTTATCCCAAAAGGATTACATCATGCCTTGGAAAAGGACAGGGAAAGTGAAGACCTTCAAGGAAATGAAATCACATAGTAGCTGGAGCAATGGGTTCCAATATAGCAACAATTGTGAGTATGACTATGAGTTAGCAACAACTTGAAGACAAGTAACAACAACAAAATACATAGTTAAATGAGACAGATAAGTGGAATAGAGTGTGCAGAATAGATTCACATTATTATAAGAACTAATGCTATTGCAAAAATTAAAATAACATAAAATAAAAAGAGATTCAGTAATACATGCTGTTTTATATTTACAGAAATAAGTACATAAATAATTAGATTTATACCTTATACTGAACATTCCTAGAAAATTCCAGGTAAGTCTAAGCTTCAATGATTAGATATATTTTGTTATACAGATAAGTTAAAGTGTATTTTTACAAAAAATAGCAAATTCCATGTCAGGAAACATCAGATGAATAGAAATAAATTTGAGAAAGAAATTAATTCACTACAAGATAGATTCAACTTAAGGCCAAAAGCAGGAATTCCATGCAGCAGTCCAATATCTGAATGATTTGGAAACTGATTATGCCAATGCAAGTAATTAGTAAGCAATAGATTTTAATATCCAAACCAAACTACTTATTGGAGAGCTGATTCCAACTTATAGTGACTCTATAGAAAAGAGTAGAATGTCTCATAGATATGGTTGCCAAGGTTTCTATCTTTTTTTTGGGGGGGGGGTGGTTTCTATCTTTAGGAAAGCAGATTGTCTCACCTTTTTCCCAAGGACTAGCTTGTGGGCTAAGTGGCAACTTACACTCTGTGATCACAGAAATGTTGTTCGGTGCAATTGAGTTGGTTCTAATCCATAGAGACCCTCTGCTCACAGAACCAGATACTGCATGGTCCTGCAGCATCCTCACAATTGTTCGGATGCCTGTGCCCATTGTTAAAGTCACTCTGTAAGTCCATTTAGCTGAGAGCCTCTCTCTTTTTCATTGCCTTTCCACTTTGGAAAGCAT